>OU342757.1:13670878-13969668 GCA_910591435.1 Acronicta aceris | reverse complement strand
TTTCCTGCTAGGCATGACAGTTGTGGAAGTGTTGTTGTTAACCACATTAGAGATCTTGTTAACTAATTCGGTGGCGGCATCATTTGCATCGCAGCAAGTAGTTATTGATGTAAAAACAGTCACTTGAAGTTCAGCTACACAGGCAACTACATCCACGCGGCGAGATGTTACAGGGTCTTTAGGAATATGGTTTTGGATTTTGCAAAACACTACAACGGGAGCGTGGTCAGTTATAAAGGAATCAATAACCAGAGTGATAGCAGGTTTGTCCGACTTAATGATCGCGTGATCAATGCAGCTGTTACCCCGGGTGGAAAAAAGATGCCCGGGTAGCATTCCGTGCGATGCAACAGTATTCAAGTATGAATCCGCAATTGAATCAGTGTTATTAGGCAATATATTTATATTTAAATCTCCAAGTATAATTATTGTTTTAAAAGTGTTGAGTGCACTTAGGCAGTTGTCTAAACTGTCAAGAAACTTTTGTGCATTACGGTGTGAGGGAGAGCGGTAGATTGCCATTAGTGCAAAATCTTTTTGAAATTTTATAATCAAACAATTTGCATCCCCCAGGACTTGAGTTTCAGCGGTAAAGTGCATGTTTTGCTTAACATATACTACTATACTACTACTAATAGTGTAGTAGTATATAATGTTTAAAATAGTGACATCGCGCATACTTTGAATATATGGTTTTATGAGTTGAGTGCTTATCAATAAATCATAATTATTATATCTGCGAACAGTTAAGTTTTCAAACAGTGACCATTTTCATATCGACAAACCACAGCTGATTCATTGCTCGTAGCATTCGACTAATCAGAGCTCTGTTTAAAATTGTGCCAACATTTAGAAACTAAAATAAGAATTTCAATTCACAAACAAAGCGTCCTATTCACGAGTAAAGTGTCCTATTCACGAGTGAAGCGTGCTGTTCACGAATAAAGCGTGCTGTTCACGAATAAAGCGTGCTGTTCACGAATAAAGCGTGCTGTTCATCAATAAAGCAAGCTCATTTATTCGCCTCCCCTCGGACTTTTGAGGCCTTCAGACTTATTTTAAGTTGATCTTATTTATAATATTTTTCAACAACTCAACAATTAAACACAGCAACAACATATAGCTAACCCCTAACGTAGTCACTGTAGCAAAGCTCCTACAAACTTACCAAACCCTGTATGAGAGACATGCCGATTAACCGCTCACCGCCACCAATGATGTCACACGCTGCGGCATCAACACCGCTTCTCATGAGTCCGCTGCACCTTAGTTCATCAGAGCCAAACATAAGGGAACCTGAAGCGACGAAGGTTGGTTGTGATTTTTCTGGTATTACACAACGTACAAAGCGCAGATGTGTTGAAGCGACTACTGAAGATGAGAACAAACTCTCTAGTTTTATGGCTGAAATGAGATCAATGTTCAACGAGCTGAAGGAGGAGCAAAACAACAAAATTGAGAAGATATATGATTCAATGCAAGAAATAAAATTACAAAACGCTAAGATACAAGAAACTGTTTACTCTCTGTCGGATTATTACGATAATTTAAAGTCTAAAATTGACGATCTACAAATTAAACTCGACACGGAACGCAAAAACAACGCAGAATATACAAGGTCCTTGGAGGAGAAACTTGAAAAAATTGAGAAAAGTGCAAGATCGACCTGCGTGGAAATTCGAAATATCCCTGTTGTTAAGCCTGAGACCAAAGAAAGCCTACTAAACAATGTTGTTGTTAAGATGGGTGAGGTTTTAAATGCCCCAATACAACCGCACGAAATCAACGATATATACCGAGTAGGACCGACTGATTCTAAAGATAGAACGATTATTGTTAATTTTACCACCAATCTAAAAAAAGAAAAATTCCTACGACAATATAAGATCTATAATAAAGGGAAGGAAAACAATAAAAAACTATCTACTGAGCATCTGAAAATAAATGGGACACCAAAACCAATCTTTGTCTCAGAAAATCTTACGGCGAAATTAAAAAGACTCTTATTTCTTGCTAAGGACTTTGCCAGTAGCAATAATTATCGCTTCTGCTGGGTTACTAATGGCAAGATTTTCCTGCGTGAAAAAGAGGGAGCCCCTCATATCTACATTAAAACGGAATCCGACATACCTAAAGCGAATTACACAAAGTGACTATAAAACTACGGAATTTCTTGTCTGTATTTCTGCAATTTTCATTTAGTTTTTCATTTATTTTTAAATTATATTAACTTCTTGTTGCCTCTTAAAAATTCAAATTTAACTACTGTTAATTTTACTCTGTACTTCACACACACACTGACACTCACTCAAATAAATACACCAAAATACCCTAATGGAAGGAACAACACAATTACAATAATTCACGAGCCCAACCATTATGCGTTGTTATCCAACAAATCGACACTGCAAATTTTTCGATGTCACTTAAAGAAGAATATACTGTTAGCTCTTTTTAACCATGGATAGTAAAAAAAAATATATTACAGATGATATCGAGCGCTTATCAGTTTCGCAATCATATTATTGCTCCCCTGAGGAATGTAGCGGTTACATTAATGATGCCTCCAGTGGCCTAAAAATCTTTCATCTCAATATAAGAAGTTTAGGCAATTCTGTTAACTTTAATAATTTGCTTATACTGCTGCACAGAACTAAACTGCAGTTCGACATTATTGTGTTGTTAGAGTGTTGGTTAAGTAAATGTCCATCACTTCCTGAAATAGCTGGCTTTGAATCATTAATGTCTGAATATACTAATCAAAACGACGGTATAGTAGTATATGTTAAGCAAAACATGAACTTTACCGCTGAAACTCAAGTCCTGGGGGATGCAAATTGTTTGATTATAAAATTTCAAAAAGATTTTGCACTAATGGCAATCTACCGCTCTCCCTCACACCGTAATGCACAATAGTTTCTTGACAGTTTAGAAAACTGCCTAAGTGCACTCAACACTTTTAAAACAATAATTATACTTGGAGATTTAAATATAAATATATTGCCTAATAACACTGATTCAATTGCGGATTCATACTTGAATACTGTTGCATCGCACGGAATGCTACCCGGGCATCTTTTTTCCACCCGGGGTAACAGCTGCATTGATCACGCGATCATTAAGTCGGACAAACCTGCTATCACTCTGGTTATTGATTCCTTTATAACTGACCACACTCCCGTTGTAGTGTTTTGCAAAATCCAAAACCATATTCCTAAAGCCCCTGTAACATCTCGCCGCGTGGATGTAGTTGCCTGTGTAGCTGAACTTCAAGTGACTGTTTTTACATCAATAACTACTTGCTGCGATGCAAATGATGCCGCCACCGAATTAGTTAACAAGATCTCTAATGTGGTTAACAACAACACTTCCACAACTGTCATGCCTAGCAGGAAACGAATACTAAAGCCCTGGATAACCCCTGGTCTTCTTAGATGCATTCGTAACCGCGACAAAATGTTTCGTAAAACTAAGAGAGATCCTGACAATATTACCCTAAAAGTGACTTACACGCGTTATAAACATTTCTGTAATAATTTACTTAGAAAACTGAAAAGGCTATATGAACGTGAAGAATTTAAAAAAAATCGTAAAAATCCTAAAGCTACCTGGAAACTAATCAAAAAAATTTCTAACCTTCAGACAAGCAACTTATGTGCTAGTGAACTGCTGACAATTACTTCTGATCCGCACGCCTCGCTCAATATTGTTAACAATCACTTTGCTAGCATAGGAAAAACTCTCGCTTCCAAAATTACACCACGAAACGACCAGGCTTACCGTTCTAATGACCCCAATGTAACTAGTTCTGACCCTAGCTCAATGGCCATTTTTAGCACAGACAATGCCGAAATAGACAGAACAATACTCGGTCTTAAATTAAATTGTGGTGTGGGCTGGGACGGTATAACTGCCGCCCTGATTAAGGCTGCCAGACATGTCCTTGTTCCAATTATCTGCCACGTATTTAATCTCTCTTTGCTGACGGGTGTTTTCCCCATGGTCTTTAAAAGAGCCGTTGTGCACCCTGTTCACAAGAGTGGGGACAGAAGCAGTGTCAACAATTATAGACCAATCTCTGTGTTAACAACCTTAACTAAAATATTGGAAAAAATCATTAATCTTAGGCTCCTTAACTATCTAAACTCAAAAAATATTCTGGCGAACAATCAATTTGGATTTCGATCGGGTAAAAACACAGAAGATGCTGTTCTCCAATTGACTGGTACTGTGGGTAAAAACATAAACAGTAAATTAAAAACAATTGCTATTTTCCTAGACCTTTCAAAAGCTTTTGACACTGTTTCTGTTCCTCTCTTGCTGGATAAACTCCAAAAAATCGGCATTAGAGGACTATCACAGGATATCTTCAGAGGTTACCTTAGTGATCGTACTCAGATTGTAAAGATAGGAAACCATGTTAGCAGCGAAGAAAGTATGAGCTATGGCGTCCCACAAGGTAGTGTTCTTGGACCCACCTTATTTCTAATTTACATCAACTAACTCTGCAGACTCAATATTCCAAATTCAAATCTTATAGTCTACGCAGACGATACGGCAATAATTGTCCAAGGAAGAGACTGGCTTGAAACTCGCTCCCATGCAGAATCCGCGTTGCGAATGGTTTCTGACTGGCTATCAAATAATTTGCTTACCCTGAACATGGAAAAAACTAAATTTGTCACATTTGCTCCACGTATAGCTTCTCACCCGGCTTCACCCTTCGCTTTGACTATCCACAATTGCCTATCCGTTATTAATAATAACTGCTGTTGCAAATCTATCTCACGAACAAATAGTATAAAATACTTAGGCGTTACAATTGATAGTACCATGTCCTGGAAGGATCACATTGGGTCTTTGGTTGCACGAGTTAGAAAATTAATATATGTATTCAAAAAATTAAGGTCATCAACGGATCTTCCTACGCTTAAAACAGTCTACTATGCTCTGGCAAACTCCATCCTAAACTACTGTATAACCATATGGGGTAGTTCTGGAAAGTGCTTAATGCTTCGTTTAGAAAGAGCGCAGCGAGCGGTTCTGAAAGTAATGATACACAAACCAGTCCGTTTTCCAACCGATGAACTGTATGCTCTGTTGGAAATACCTAGGGTAAGACACAGTTTTCTTCTGAACTCAATTTTACGAAAACATACAGAACTTAGTTTCGACCAGTGTTTTAGCAGCCGGAGTAGGCAAAACCGTAGACCTGTTAAAGTCTGCCCTGTAGTACCGGCTAGCATCGTAACAGTTAGACGACAATACTGCTACTTAAGCCCAATTTTGTATAACAAAATAAATGGGATCTTGAGCATTTACCCCCTTACTTTACGTGAGTGTAAAGCAATTACACATAAGTGGCTCAGTTCCCTGACTTATGAAGAGCTTGAACATCTAGTAAAAATTTAATAAAAATAAAATTAATCCTAAAAACGTCCCTTCCATTCCCCGTGCCTTCCAAATCACATAAACAGACAAACATACATATACCTACACATACTCACACATTCACTCACGTGCACACGCATACATACACTACACTTATATATTCACACTATTATACACACATTCACATGCGTAAATAATATAATTAGTGTAGTAGTAAGTTTTAATTAATAATTATAATAATAATTTTAATGGTTTTACTCTCAAAATGTAAAACATATATAATTGTCATCTTTTTTATTATTTCTGTTTAATTATAAATAAATAACTGGAACGCTGTCGTCTCCCCTCTTTGAGGTGGGCGCTAATGGCCGCGACACAGTATTTCATACTAATGCGGTTGTTAACGAACACAAACTAATGTAAACTATTTTTTTGTTCCAATAAATATTTTGTTTTGTTTGTTTTTTGGTTTCAATATACCCACGCGTACCAATCGATCTAACTCCTTATCAATTTTATCTCTTAGTGCAAAAGCTATCGGCCGCGGTTTGAAAAATATTGGCTTGACATCTTTTCTTAAATTTAATCTAATTTTATATTTATTAAATGTACCAAGCTCGTCAGAAAAAACTTTAGGGTATTGAACTTGTAACAATTCACAAATGTTTGACGATTTATCACAGTAATTTACAGGTAGCATGTTTAATTTATATAAAAAATAAAAAATCTCTGCCTAAAAGTGGTGGCCCACCATTTCGAATTATGTATACATCTAAGGTGTACATACGGCCCGCATACGTAAAAGGCAATCGTGCTATTCCTAAGCAATCGATTTTATTACCAGTGTACGTCAACAGCCGTTTATTTGTTTTAGACAATAACACATGCTTAAAGAATTTTAAATAAGTTTTATCGGAAATCGCAGTAACAGCTGACCCGCTATCAATTTGAAACTTTATTTGCACTCCATTAACATTTACTACTTCCGTCATGGGTTCTCCGTTAATAGAACGTATATTGTAAAACTCACCGTCATCGCCGTTATCATCAACCTTCTCGTTTACTACAAAATAAACTTTTTTACATATACGGCGTAAATGTCCTTTCATATTACACTTTTTGCATTTATGGATCCCGAGCGAATAACTTTTCTCGCTCCGTTCCCGGCAGCATTCCCATTACAAATTGGTCCCGTAATGCTTCCTCCACGTTTAGAAATCCACAATATGCAGTCAAGCCTCGCAGTCTCGCTGCCCATTGAGGGTAGCTTTCTCCCGCATTCTGCACCGCAGAATAAAACTTATATCTTTCGCTTAACCCACATACTTGAGGTATAAAATGACTGTCCAAAAGCTGCACTATATCTTCAAATGGCACTGCTTGGAGCTCTTTGGGTAAAGCCAAATCTGCTGCAAGTTTGTATGTAGGTTCGCTGAGTGCGCTCAACAAGATCGCCCGCCGTTTGATCCCTGCTGAATCGCTGGCCTGGTTGATGTCATTTGCGATGAACCATTGCATTAGTCGTCCCTTATATTCCTGCCACGGTTGTAAGTTATGGTCAAAACTGGATAAGACACCGAATGGAGCCATGATTTTGCAAAAAAATAATAAATCGGCTGTTTTTTTTCAAATTGTGGGTACCTCGTCGCCACTGTTAAGTACGTGAGGTAAGGACAAGTGAAACGCTTCGTAGTTGATTACGCACTGACATTTAATCCTAATGATGGCCGTTAGTGGGCGCAGCCACTAGCTATACATAGTAACAGTATACATATACAACAATAAGTTAGTTACATACCGTTAGAAAGGTCATACAACAGAGATGTTTTGATGTAATCCTAAGTTCTCGATCGCTTTTAGTTTTTTTTTAATGCAAGTCCAAGTTATGCATCTAAGTATTTTTTTACATCTTTTTGTACCTTTAAAGACTCATAACTTTTTTTCCCATTAAAATCTGTACCAAACAATAGTAAAGTAATTTTATGAGAGTCTGCTGCAATTAGACATTAATACAACATCCTGCCTGTATTACGAATCACAAGTAAAGATATTCGAATTTAAATTGATAAAAAACTGATAATTTTCTGTTAAATTAAAAAAAAGTAAAAAAAAAAAACGGTGCGGCCAAGGTTAAATAATTTGGGCCCAGTGGATAGCAGATGACCCCAACTAACCACCATTTTCGTTTGTTTAACGTTCCACCAAACACCCTGTATATATCTGTTGTGATTTAATGGTTGAAATGTCTGGATTTCAGCAGGAAAGGTTGACACGATGCAAGTTTCCGGGATTTGTGTAGACCTGCTGAACAGGATCTGAATCTCGCAGATGTGTCGGGTTTCGGACTCGTAGACGACGAGGTTTTTGCAGACGCTTCTTCCAGTTGCGAAGGTGCTGCAGGTTTCCAGTGAGCTTGTCGACACATAGTGTTGCCCACTAGGGTTCGTAGCTAGATATACATATATGCTCAGGAAGGATAGTGGAATGGAAGGAGGAATTGGAGTGTTTAATGGGGATTGAATATAAATGATATAAGGTAAGGAAATCGTTTTGAATTAGAGGGAAATCTAAAATATAAACTAAACGGTTGGAATAGACATATGCTGATAGAGAGGATGAATCTAGTAAAGTATGGATATTGTCGACTGATACTGAAGTGACTAGATTCTTGTTTCTCCTAATTTTGTTAGATAATAAAAGTTCTTGGTGTAATTTATTTAAGGTAATAATTGAAGGATGAACGATGTTAGATTTGGCGAATAAAATACTAGTTAGGCAATTGTTGATTTCATTTTCTAGATTTGTTACAAGTTCTAGGATCTGTAATGAGATTGTTGAGATATCTTCACTTACTTTGATATCAAAAATATGGTTTTTAGTTTTATTCAGGTAGTTATCGAGGCGATTAATATTTTCGTTTATAATTTGATCATCGAAAGAGATTTTAAAAATGGTTTCATTAAAGTTTTTAATCGTAGAAGAAGTGATTTGAATTTGATTTTGCATGAGCTCGGTTAAGTCTAATTCCTGTTTTTCAAGTCGATCGATGCATTCGTCATATCTTAGAGCGACTTTAGCATCAGGTGTGCCAATTAATTAATACTTGAGTTGGAATTATTGATTTGAACTTATTTCTAACAGTCTCTGATGAGAATAAAAAGTTTATAAATAATGATTACTACTACGAGTTTTATTAGAGAGCAAATAATAAAATTGTAAAATTGTAAATATAGTTTGGATGGCGGAATATTTAGAATAGAATAGAATATTTAGAACATAGTGTTTTGGGCTGTTGTAAAATGACAGGCCCTGAAAACAAGTAAACTATTGTTAATTTAACTAACTAAACTAATATCTTTATTTATTCTTAAATTATAAATTATTCAGTATAAATCGTCGTAAGCGGTTGGCATGCACTAATTGACTCTTGCCAGCCTTTTTAATAAGATAATTTTCATTAAATCCTACACGTATTATTTCATCTAAATTATTAGGGTTAGGAACACGTAGCATGACTTTATTACCGACTTTGTATTCTATCGTGTTTTTAATTTGGCTATCATAGCGTTCCTTGGCTTTTTCTTTCATTTTTTCGCGGTTTTGTAAGGCGGTGTCTCTAGAAACCCTAAGGCGTTCGTTCAAATCTTTTAAATAATCACAGGCGGAGTAATCAGGGATTGGTTTCAGTGAATAGAAAGAACGAGGCTTGAATCCGAATAGAAGTTCGTGAGGGGTGTATCCTGTGGAATTATTTACTGATGTGTTATGGCATATTATCGCAAATGGAATGATTAAATCCTAATTTCTTTGGCGTCGTTTTTGATACATACGTATATGATCACGTAAGGTTGCGTGGAATCGTTCGAGGGCACCGTTAGTTTTTGGGTGATATGCCGTATTAAAGGTGTGGTTAGAGCCGAAGAATTTTATTAATTGTTTTATCACATTATTCATAAATTCAGTACCTTGATCAGAATGGAATCACTTGGGTATGCGTAGTGTTGGCAGAAGTGAAGTTGTTAGCGACGCGACGTAATATCATACGTAAATATAGGTAGTCAATAAGTTAAATAAGTAGTTACGAAATAGAAATACATACATAGACACACACACATACTCATACACATTTTTTCCTCTGGCAACACTGAAGCTAACAGCTGATTTAAATTTGTTCTCGTATAATTTTAATTTATAAATTTGAATAAATCGTATGTTTATCCCCAAACCACAACTATCTAGCATGTATATTAGATAAATTAGGAATCCAGTGTGTAATTACAGTGTAATAAGCGGAAATAAAGTGTATTTAATGCGTATGAATCGGTGACAGCTACCGGCAAAAGTGAATGTTGCATTGTCATCTCGATATCAGGTATTAAACTGTTTATTTTACTTGGTTTTTAGCATAAATCATTAGTTAAATATAATCTCTTAACACCGTTATACGTTTTAAATCTAAATACCTGAAAAATACAAACATAACCTTAATCTTGTTTGGTGACACAACGTCTTACTTTTCTTCTATTTAATCTCACGTACTTTCAATTCTGCTAAGCTTATTTCTAATTTACTTTCTACTAGTCCTTATTTCATCTCTTCACTAACCATGATTATGACTCGCAAAGCCTCCGCTCGCCAGGAGGAGTCAAAACTCCAACTGGCTTTGAGTGAATTGAAGGCATCCAAGGAGTTGTGTGATCAGCTGATTAGGGAAAGAGATGATAGTGAGGGGGAGCTATTAGACTTACTGGAAAAAAACAAAAACTTAAAATCAGAAATGGTACAGTTGCATATAAAGTGCACTGATGCCATTAATGCCCGAGACAGCCTCCAACTCGTTGTGGATGGGTTTGACCAATGTGGCACTGAGTATGTACATGCTCTTAACCATATAAATTCCCTACAACAGCAGTTACATGAGGCTAACAATAAAATCTGTAAGCTTGAATCCAGTCAATTAGACATCACCGCCTCGTTGAACCATAATCTATTCAATGAGTTGGTGGTCAATGGTTCGGTCATGCCTTCTGCTGCAATTAACATACACCCCACACCCACCATAGATTTAACATGTGACGATGACTTTGCAAAGTCAAATAATTCAGTCAGGGTAGTTAAATGCAGCAGGAATAAATTAAAAAAATATGTAAGAATCAATAAATTTATAAGGAAAACCCAGAAATAAGTTCATAGGCAAAAGTTTTTTATAAAAAATGTAAAATTAAATAGAGAACGGCTTTCATTGTTGGAAAAATTAGATATATACTCTCAAAAATTTAAAGATAACACTTTAAAATATAAAACTAATGTACAAAATTTGAATTTAGAATTAAAACATCTTAATGACAAACTAAATTCTATGACAAATAGGTATAAAAGCTCTGAACTGCAAATGAAAGAGTATGTGTTAGCTATGAATGAGCTGGTGACCTCATGTTCATGTAGTCATGAGCGCTCACAATCAATAACAAACAATAACTCGATCAACTGCCAGCTGTCACCGGCTCATTCAAAGTCAGTGTCTGATATTAAGATATTACATACCAGTAACAATGAGACTAATACTAATAGTTCCCCTATTCAACATATTAGAAGTGTATTAAACCAGAATAAAATAAAAGATGATTTCCCAACCGGAAAAAATAAAGTAGTGATATTTAGTGATGAAATTGGGAAAGATATGGGTAGATTGTTATCAACTACTTGCACAGGAAAGTCTGTCACAAATTATTGCATGCCTGGTCTTAATTACCTTGATGTCATGAAAAAAATTGTCAGTTTAAATTTTAGCCCGGACACAACTTTAATTATAATGATTTCAAATAGAGGTACTGCAAACCGAAAAAGCCTACTTTACTACTATGATAGATTATGTAACATGAATATAAAAAACATTATTATTTTCACATTACCTTATAGCGACAGTTTGCCCGAGGAAGAAAATAACACTAGATATAAACTAAACTTGATATTACATACTTTTACTTTTTATAATAATCAATTTAGTGTTATTGACATTAACAATTATGTTAGCAAAAATTTATTTTTCACAAAAGATATTTACTATCTTACATCTCATAATAAAAGACAAGTAGCTGCATCGCTATCATATTTTATTGATATTTCAGCCAAAAATTTGGCTGATAGTTTTTTAGATGTTGCTTCTATTGAGCAACTTTCTGACATTTCTATTGACATTACAAGTAATTTAAATTAAATGATGAGACAATAGAGGCAACCTCTTGCTTAAATACTATGAAAATTAAACCTATTTGTAGTAATGTTTGTAAGGTCCAAAACACTATCAATCTGGTTCATCAAAATATTCAAGGCATGTCAAACAAAGACCTAGAAATTGAGTTATTTATGAACTGCAACAATATTGACTTTCTATGCATTACTGAACATTGGCTCAAAAGCCACCAGTTCATGTTTAACTTCAGTAATCACCAGGTTGGTAGTGCATATAGCAGAGAACACGCAATACATGGCGGCTCACTAATTTTAATTAATAAACAATTTAAATTTAAAGAACGTAAAGACATAGTGGGCCTCTCTGTTGAACGGACAATTGAAATAGCCTGTGTGGAATTGGAGCGTCTTGTTGTATTGAGCGTGTACAGGCCACCATCATCATTATATGATTGTTTTGAGAGAGTCATGGATGATGTGTTGCAAAAATTATGCAAGTTAAGTAAAAACATAATTGTATGTGGTGACTTTAATATTAACCTTTTGGAGGATACCGCAGTGTGTCTAAAAGTTAAAAATTTATTTCAATCCTATAATCTTGATAATCTTTTTTTGGAGCCTACTAGAATCACTGCGACAACGGCCACATGTATTGATAATATATTTACAAACATTGTCCCAGATAAAAAAGAAATTATTAATTTACTTGACTCTGATCACTGTGGACAATTAATGACATTTCTCAAGCAGACTAAACATTTGACAAAGAAAGATATTATTGTGTTACCTAAAACTGCAGGTCGCTTGGAGGTTTTTAAAAATAAACTTATTAGTAAAATGTATTATTTAAATTTCAGTGAAGATCCAAATCAAATGTATAATTCTTTTTTTTCTTTATATTGTACGGAATTCAGTGCAACGTTTATCCCCAAGAAGATCTCGGTTAAAGGTACGGCAACTTTCAGTGAATGGGCCACTATTGGTATACATAGAAGTAGGAAAAGACTATATGAGTTATATGCAGAAAAAAATTATAACAAAAGTGAAGAATTTAATCTATATGTCAAAAATTATTCAAAATTATTTAAGAAAATCTGTAAAGTAGCCAAGATTAATTATTTGAGTTCTAAGATTAAGACTAGTTATAATAAAATTCAAATGACCTGGAATATTATTAACAATGAGACTGGAAGAGTTGCAAATCGAGATAGCGACTATAGCCTTAACTTTGAAAATACTATAATTAAAAAAGATGAAGAAGTTGCCTCAGTTTTTGAAAAATTCTTTACAGACATTCCAGTCTCTACCACTAAGTCTTTAAATTCTTCACCCACTGTCGCAGAGTCATTATTAAAACAAAATGTAATCTCTTGTGAGAATGATTTCACTTTTCATTATGTAAATGCCAGAGACATTGTTAAAACCTTTAATACACTTAATGTAAAAAAAACCGCTGACCTATGGGGAAATTCAGTAGAGGTTACAAAATCAGTTATTAATATAGTAGCCTCCGAATTAGCTGTAATATTTAATCAATGTATTGACTGTGGTGTATTTCCTGATCTTATGAAAAGTAGTAAAATAATTCCATTATTTAAATCAGGTAGCACTTCAGATCCCACGAACTTTAGACCAATTTCCGTGCTACCCACCTTTAGTAAAATATTTGAGAAATTAATATTAGACCAATTGCTAAGTCATTTCAACAGGAATCATTTGTTGAGTAGGAAACAGTTCGGATTCACTAAGGGCCGCTCGACAACCGATGCAGGTGTTGAGCTTCTTGAACATATATTCGATGCCTGGGAGGATTCACGTGATGCCTTAGGCGTCTTCTGTGACTTGTCAAAGGCATTTGATTGCGTTTTTCATGAAACGTTGATCAGGAAATTGCACCACTATGGAGTTAGGAACATTGCTTTGGATCTTCTTATTTCTTACTTGGATAACAGGATCCAAAGGGTGGACGTTAACGGAAAGAGATCTCCGGGGTCTGTGGTAGCTATGGGAGTTCCGCAGGGCTCAATTCTTGGCCCGTTCCTTTTTTTAGTATATATTAATGATTTACCTTACCTTGTAAAAGATGGCCATGAAATAGTGTTATTTGCAGATGATACATCACTTTTATTTAAGCTCAAACGGCAACAGCCAATTACAGACGATGTAAATAACGCTCTTTCTAAAGTAGTGCACTGGTTTAGTGTTAATAACTTACTTCTTAATGAGAAAAAAACTAAATGCATCAGATTTTTAACACCTAACGTTAGGCAGGTGCAAACCAGTGTACTGATAAACGGGGAAGAGTTGGATCTAGTGGACACCACATCATTTCTGGGTATTACATTAGACTCAAAGCTACAGTGGGGCCCACATATAAATAAATTATCGAAAAGACTCAGCTCTGCAGCTTACGCAGTTTTCAAAATACGCCAGTTGACTGATGTTGACACAGCAAGACTTGTATACTTTAGTTATTTTCATAGTGTTATGTCTTACGGTATTTTGTTGTGGGGAAATGCTGCTGACATTCAAACTGTATTTGTGTTGCAGAAAAGAGCTATTCGAGCAATTTATAACCTCAGTAGCAGACATTCACTGAGAGAAAAATTTAAAGAAATTAATATAATGACGCTAGCATCGCAGTATATATTTGAAAATATTATTTATGTCAAAAAAAACATTAATAGTTTTTGTAAAAAAACCGATATTCACAGTGTCAATACCAGAAACAAAAATAAACTGATATTACCATTGACTAGGCTCCAAAAAATTAGTAACTCCTTTAGGTGCCAAGGTGTACGTTTCTACAACAAAATCCCAAGTCATATTCAAAATCTAAGTTTAAATAAATTCAAGACTGTGGTCAAGCAAAAACTGTGTAAAAAAGCATTCTATACAGTCAGAGATTATATAGACGACAAAAATGCTTGGGATTAAGCCGCTCAAATGAACCGGGCTCTTTCATTCATGGATGACACCTCAATTTTTGACATATTAATTTCCTTTGGACATGTTTTATTTTTCCAAGTGACATGTTTTATTTATTATTTATTATTTACTATTTCTGGACTTTTTTTTTTTGTCCTTATGTATATGGTAACAAAAATTTGTGAAGTGTGAGTATTGTGTAGACTGATGTTACGATCACAAAACCAGATCAAAGTCTTTCGATTTTCTGGCAGTTAGAGGCTGTCATGCTCACTTAAATGTCCTGCTGATGGTGGCGTTGTGTGTCGGGTTGTTTTATTCCCTACAACTTGGTTGAGTCGAACAACGCTGATACACACGTCATGCTCGTGAACGGGTGCTGTCTGTCGGGACTGGTCAACTCTTACATGCCATGTCAATCCGGATTCAGTTATGTTATCTTTTGGAGGGTAACCTACTTTTATCACTCACATCAAACTCCACAATACTCACATTGATAGAATAAAAAATATGTAAACATCAATTATTTATTTAAAAGAGTATCTATGGAGTTTCTTGCCGGCTCTTCTCCATAAGACCTACTATTTGGAACCGTGCTTGTAGTTTTGACATTTCAAAAGTACCTGTATATGGTCTAATTGAAATAAAAAATTTGAGTTTGAGTTTGAGTTTGATAGGTACTTATTACTTTTGTGGAACTTTTCGGCGCAGCTGCAGCTGCAATATTGTATGTTTAGATCGGAATATCAATTTAATAGAGGAATTTTCCGTTGTAGGCTTATTTTGTATGACGAAAGATTGTCATTTATTGGGTATTTTCCGTCGTCGGCTTTGTTAGTTACAATGTATGTTTAGAATTGAATAAAGTATTTTTGGGGATTTTTCCATATACTTAAAATTAAATTAAAGTGGTATTTTCCAATAATTCGGCAGGATAACACCAGCTAACAGTGCAGTAAAGTCAGTGTATTATCTCTCAATCTAGGTCTTAGTCGTAGCCTAAGTGAAGCCGCGGCTAGGTAATAGGGATAAGTATAAGTTGTGATCAAGTATACGTTCTATTTAGCGTAGGTTGCTGTGTTAGGTCTAAGAGAAACCTATACAGTAATAGGGTGCCCACGGCCGCCTAAGTGAAGCGGGCGTGCGGCAACTAGGCTAGATTAGTCAGTGCGCAGAGGCCTGAGCGAAGCCCCCTATTGTACCATTAGACGCTATATGTGATAATGAGAACATTGTAAACTTGTAAAGACCGCTGATTTGTGTAATTACTGTATGAACCTGTTATGTTGTGTTGTATATAAACTCAGTGCGGGTACCTAATTATATGTGCTAATGCGTGTAAGTAGTTTCGGATTCTGACTGATTATTGTATATATACTCGCCATCAGACTAAGACTGTGAACTCTTGCTTATACATTATAAACTATTGACTATATTTACGTGTCTTGTGTATATTTATCTAGTGTGTGTTGTACCTATATCAGTGTAATTACTTGTGTAAAATATAGATTGTTTTATTGAACCACGACGAGTGTTTATAATATAATAGCCCAGAACCCCCTTAGGAATAGTCTTAGACCAAAAGGCAACATAGTGATTAGGCATTGTGGCGCAGATAGATCCCGCTGGCGCAACAACAATAGTAGGTATAAGTGAGTAGTCGAAACGAGCCTATTGCACCTGAACGCTTAGGAACACTAGCTTTAGGTCACTAGGCGAAGCAGTCGTCTTTTTCTACTTCTTCGAGTATACCTAACATTCTTCTGGTTCTCGGAACCGGATCGCAACATTTTTCCGGTCCGCCGAGCCGGATTGTTTGTAACAGAAGTAATTGGCTAGCTACAGTTAATGCTTCCTTATCAGGTATTGGATATGCTTGGACATAACGCGTTAGGTCGTTTTGAAATGTTAAGACATATTTATTATTGTTATCGCTAACTTCGGAATAAGATAATAAGATCTATTGAAACGCGTTCGAATGGTTCAGTTGATTGGGAAGTAATGACTATAGGGGCTTGAAAAGTTTTCCTTTGAATTTTATTCTGTTGACATACGATACAAGAGTCAATATAATTTTTAATATCATTGGTCATTCCTTTCCAGAAGAACTCATCGGGGATTTTTCTATTTGTTTCAACTATGCCGCGGTGTCCTGAAAGTGGTTCATCGTGATAGGTTTTTAGTATATTGGGGATTTCGTCTGGAGATGGGTATTTTACTCTAAAGGAGACGGGCAAATCTGGGCTTAACGTTACACAAATAAAAAGTTTATCAATTTTTCTTTTTCGTTTTTTTGTTTACAAGTGCAAATATTAAAACGTAAAAATATGGGATAAAAAATAAAATAATTATTAAAAAGAATCATGATTTCCTTCATTTCTAGTTTAATACTATGTTGCCAAATGAAATAAGTTAATCGATTTGTCGAATAATTTATTTCTTTAGACTGATATTTTATAGTGATACACTTATTTTTAGTATCTAAAGAAGTTAGAAAAATATCTTTATTTTAAAAGATATTTATTTTAAAATTGTATCTCTATTTTCTGCAATTATATTTAAGTTTAAAAAAAAGTAATAATAAATTGATATCAAATCGATCAGAAAAATCGATTGTCACATTTTTTTAAACAGGCAACAGAGTAGTATTAATGTCTAATTCTTAAGTCCGATAGCACCATTGATCATTCACTTCGTTTGGCTTGACCTTGCGCTAGTTTCATGCCATTTGAAAATTTCTTCTCAGACATTCCTGTTTCTACTACCAGATACTTAAACTCTTCACCCACTGTTGCGGAGTCTTTACTTCGAGAAAATGTTAAATTTGGTGATGTCGAATTTCATTTTAATCAAATCAACTATAGAGACATAATCAAAGCTTTCAATATGTTAAATGTTAAAAAAACTGCAGACCTGTGGGGTAATTCTGTAGACGTTGTCAAATCAATAATCGACATTGTAGCACCAACCTTAGCCCTTATTTTTAATGATTGTATAGACTGTGGAAAATTTCCTGATCTTATGAAAACCAGCAAAATAATACCTTTGTTTAAAGCGGGTAGCACATCTGACCCCACAAATTTTAGACCTATATCAGTGCTACCTACATTTAGTAAAATTTTCGAAAAAATAATACTAGATCAAATGCAAAGGTTCTTCTATGAAAACAAATTTATCAATCGTAAACAGTTTGGCTTTACCAGGGGTCGTTCGACAACCGACGCCGGTGTTGAACTCTTAGGACACATTTTTGATGCATGGGAGAATTCACGCGATGCACTGGGTATTTTCTGTGATCTATCTAAGGCATTCGATTGTGTTCTTCATGAAACACTGATCAGGAAGTTACACCACTATGGTGTGAGAAACACTTCTCTGAATCTTCTTATTTCGTACCTGGGTAATAGGATTCAGAAAGTGGACGTCAACGGAAAGAGGTCTTCGGGGTCTGTAGTTTCAATGGGAGTTCCTCAAGGCTCAATTCTTGGCCCATTTCTATTCTTAATATATATTAATGATTTGCCCTATTTGATACGAGATAACCACGACATAGTGCTGTTTGCTGACGATACTTCACTTCTATTTAAATTAAAACGCCAGAACCCAGATATTGACGATGTCAACAGTGCTCTCTCAAAGGTGGTACACTGGTTCAATGCTAATAATTTGCTTTTAAATGAAAAGAAAACCAAATGCATTAAATTTACCACGCCTAATGTTAGACAGGTGGAGACCAGCGTACTCATAAACGGCAAAGAGTTGGATCTTGTAGAAACTACAGTATTCCTGGGTATTACCCTAGATGCTAAGCTTCAGTGGGGCCCACATATAGAGAAGTTGTCCAAAAGGCTCAGTTCTGCAGCATACGCCGTTAAAAAAATACGTAGTTTAACAGATATAGATACAGCTCGCTTAGTGTACTTTAGTTATTTCCATAGTGTGATGTCGTATGGTATTCTACTGTGGGGGAATGCTGCCGATATCCAAACTATTTTCGTGCTGCAGAAGAGGGCTATTCGGTCAATTTACAATTTAAGTCCCAGACATTCACTGAGGGAAAAATTTAGGGAGATTAATATACTGACTGTTCCTTCACAATTTATTTATGAAAATTTATTATATGCACACAAGAATATTAATCTCTTTACAAAACGTTGTGATATCCATAATCTTAATACTAGGAACAAGAATAAATTTGTTGTTCCTACTACCAGGCTCCAGAAAATCAGTAAATCATTCAAATGTCAATGTATACGCTTGTACAATAAAATCCCAACTAACATACAAAAATTAAGTCTTAATAAATTTAAGTCCATTGTTAAACGGAGACTGTGTCTCAAAGGATTCTATTCAGTAAGAGATTATTTAGATGATAAAAATGCCTGGGATTGAGCCGCTCTGATGAACGAGGCCATTACACATATTTTTACTGATAATAACTCTGACTGACCGACTGATATCTGACATTATTATTTTATTATTTCTGATCTGACATTCTCTGACATTTTGCAATTATAATACAAAATGATTCAAATTTTACACTTAAATTCAATAAATAATGCAATTAAATTAATGTTAAAAGGATTTTATGTAAATGTGAGTACGATGTAGGCTAGGTATACTACGTCTTTTAGCTTTTAACTGTCTGGTGGCTTCGAGATTTTTTATGGGGCCTACGCAAATGTTCCGCCGATCTGGTATCGTCGTGTGACGGATTGTGGAGCTCCCTATAATATGGTCGAGCTACACAATGTCTGATGCATGCGTGCCGTCGGATGGGACTGGTCTACTCAAAGCCGCTATGGATCTTTCTTCAAAAGGCCATTTCAGACACTGCCCTGCATTGTATCACTCACATATTCTTACAATATTATGTCTGGACTTCAAAAGAGACCATGATTCTCTGAGTTTGTTTCGGTGTTTCTTCTCAGAGGTCGTCAGCTAGGAAATGCCGACACCATCTAGTACTTAAAAAAAAGACATGTAAAAGCATCCTTGAGAGATCTATTTACAGAAAATAAATATCATATCATCATTTCATTTCATTTCATTTCATTTAGTGGATATTTCTGTTGTGGTTTTTGTGTGTTATAGTTATTAATCGATTAGTTTTCTTTTACGACTTTGGCTACGTGAAAAGGATTCTGACGGTTATTGCTTTGACGAACGACCCACGCATTTCTCATAACGGACTTTGATATCTTGCCTACTTACCTGACCTCAGCCTGATTTACCGGATTTTGAAATAAATACAATGAGTGATCAACATCATTGTATTAACTGCGGCATAGGTACTTGGCGTAATCCTACTATAGGGATGCATCAAATAGAAGACGAAGGCATTCTTACAATTATACAGCAATGGGTTGCACCTCAAGTGGTAAGTTCAAATAGTTTACTAGAGGTATATACTTATTTCATAAAGTTACCAAAGTCACGTAAAACCACAAGAGCTAGTCAATCTTAACATAAATTAGTTAGATTTTTTTGTCAATTTGTAACTTAAACCAACATTTTATTATTGTAGGTCAACAGTTCTCATCACATTTGCCAAGCCTGCGGGAATTTAGCAGTAAATGCTTTGAACTTAGATGCACAGCCTTCATCCTCAACAGCTGGACATCATCAAATATGTGTCAACTCTGGACGTTCAGTTTTGCGTGCACGATCTCATTTTTTGCATAGTAATACTGACCGGGAAAGGAGGATTCTTACAGTCATTAGAGAATGGATCATACCTCGAACTGTAAGTGTTTTTATAACTATTAATAGATTATAAGCATAAATAAAAACAAATGTTTACTACCTTGTTTTTGATTCCTTTTAGGTAATATGTCCAATCATATTGATTTTCATTATTTTGCAATGGGAACATAGTACTAAATATCAGAAAATCCTACTACAGGACACAATAAAGAGCGAAAAGCTATATTATAAGCTATATTAGTTATATTATGTTTACATGTTTAGAAGGCTAAAATAACACTGACAAAGCTGGTAGTTGACCTAACAATTTTTTTCTGACTAACAAAAAAAATTGTTTCAGATTATAAGTGACAGAGCTCAGATATGTCATAGTTGCTGGGTGAGAGCAGATAGAGATGCCCGTCATTTTGTGTCTGCACCATCTGGCTCCTCGGCACCAATACAAGAATTAAGTGAGTACGGGTAACAAAGTGTGACTTCACAACCTACTCTGAGTCTGACTGACGCTATAGTATTACCAGACTATGTAAGGGCTGTAGAAACCGAAGCTCATTGTTTTATGTAAAAACAAGGAAAATGTTGTTAAATCTCTTTATCTTTTATGTCCCAAAAAACAATAGATTATGTAATCATCATAATACAGAATCTTGGGATTTTCTTAGTAGAGCAATGGAAAACTATGTGAATGTGTTTACAGCATTGCACATTCAAGATATGCTAGAATTAAAAAGTCATTCAAATACTGGACTCGATTTCAGTAATATTCTAAATATGGAAGACAATTTGGTCCACCAATGGAGAGGCTTAAACAAAGAGCAATATCAAAGAATTTTAAATGAAGTGCCACAGATTCTTATAAAGTCAACAGGCCCCATTGGGTTGACAGCATACTTATTGAAACTTAGAACAGGTGATTCAAATGAAAGAATATCGGTTCTTTTTAATATTCCAAAAAGAACCCCTGATGGATATGTTTCTGAAGCTAGACACTTAATGTATGAACATTTTGTACCTAGGTACTTAGGGCTTAACCACATAAATCGCCAGGAAATTATTGATAGAACACTATTAATACCCCGAGGATTATTTGGGAACTATAATGGGGAAAATAAACCTGTTATAATTATTGATGGTACATATTGCTATAGAGAAAAAAGTTCTAATTACTTGTATCAGAAAAGAACTTATAGTTTACATAAACATAATAACTTAGTGAAACCATTTATGATTGTATGTGCAGACGGTCATATATGTAGTTGATGTGATGGGCCCCTATCCTGCGACCACATCAGATGCAGACATAATAAACCATGAGTTTCGGGATCCTAATTCTATGTTACGGCAATACTTTCAAGCTGGTGATGTATTCGTTTTGGATAGGGGCTTCAGAGATGCCTTGCCGTTATTAAATGATTGTGGTTACAGAACTAACGTCCCACCAGCATTGCAGGAGGGTGAATGGCAGCATTCCACAATAGAAGCAAACAAATCAAGGGCAGTCACCATATGCCGATGGGCTGTAGAAGTAGTTAATGGAAGGTTTAAAAGAGATTTTATATTGTTTAAACAAGATTATTTTAATACTGCTTCCAAGCATTTAATGATCGATTTTGAGGTAGCTGCCGCATTAATTAATGCCTTTCACCCTCCTATTACAGATCGTGTTGACGCTGGGGATATATTACAAATAATTAATGAGAACATGAACAAAGAAAATGATTTAGGGAGTTATGTCATTCAAAATAATATAAATCGACGTAGAACTAATTTTACTAGAATTCATGTGCAAAATGATAATTTAAATGATTTTCCCCAGCTCACACATAGTGATTTAATAAAAATATCTTTAGGGACGTATCAAATTAAGCAGGCTAGGTCCTATTATGCAGAACACATACGACAAGATGGAAGGTATTAAATAGAAGTGTGTCGAGAAACGGACAGCAACCTACAGAGAGAACTGTCAACACCTAATTCATGCTGGCTATTAAGAGGACGAATAAAATCTAGACATATAAGCTCAAAAATATATTTCACATATATTTTAGTTGACAGTTCTCTTGATGGTATTGAGGCCATAAAACAATATTATTGTAATTGCTTGGTAGGGAAAAGGACTGTAGGTTGCTGTTGTCATGTTATGTCCATAATATAGTACCTAAGCTGGGCAAGACATCAACCGCATTTAATACCGCCTGCACAGTTTTTAGACGATGTTTTAATCATATATGATGAAGTTGACGAATAAAAAATTTATGAAAAATAGGTATGTAGTTTTTTATTCATATTATTTTCATACTCCTCTTCCTTTATTATCTCAGGTTGAGTATTTTTGTTATTATCAAGTAAAATTCAAAAATACAAAATGAGAGTTCATTGTCATGAGAATGACACGAGGTTTTTGTGTCTAAAGATACCACCCTATATTTTTTTTCTGCAATATTGCAGTCATAGACTTTTTTGTTTTTTAGAAATTGTATTATTTTATAAATCAATCATTTTGTTTTTACGTGGGAGAGCCATGCTTCGGCACGAATGGGCCGGCTCGACCGGAGTGATACCACGGCCTCACAGAAAAACCGGCGTCAAACAACGCTTACGTTGTATTTCGCCGAGTGAGTGAGGTTACCGGAGTCCCAATCCTCTTTTAAAGGTCGGCAACGCACTTGTGACTCCTCTTTTGGTGTTGCGGGTGTCCATGGGCGGCGGTAATCGCTTACCATCAGGTGATCCGTCTGCTCGTTTGCCCACCTATCCCATAAAAAAAAAAAACAAATAATGCAGTAATCAACACTGTAACGTCAAGCCCAACTTTCTATGGACTTTCGCCCGTCTCCTTTCGCAATCATAGGTTTCAACTAAATATGCTGTAATACGTTGTTGTTCGTTAGGTAATAGTTTACAAGTATGGTCATTTTTCAGGTCGGGGATATAAAGTTGGGTTAATTTATGTTTCTGAAGGCAAGATAAGAGGGCTTTAAAATAACTTTCACTGTCCCAAGAATCAAAGTGATTATAACAGGTGTAATATAACAGAAATAGATGTTTTGTTTTTTATCTGAGATCAGTAGGTCTACGTCATAAAGTGATTTTGTTTTTTCTAGGTAAGATTCTACTTGTGAACATAAGCTTATGGCTTCATTAAATAAACTGTTTTGCATTCTTTTGTTTTGCACTCATGATGATTGCAAGGTGAGGGAACGATGATATTTTTATGTCGATAGTCTAGTAATTGATTAGCAGAAGTTTTCAAATTGAGACTACAGATGTTTAGGCATTCTGAGGTACTCATGGATGTGTAATGTTCATAATTTAATTGAAGATAGTCATCGTATTCGTTAGAGGTAGAGTCGTCTTGCGTAAGATCGATTATATTAGAATTCATAATAGGTGGACGAGAAAGAGCGTCCGCGTTCGTATTTACTTTGCCTGCTTTGTAAATAATCTCGTAATCGTATTCTTCTAATTTTAGTCTCCAGCGAACTAGACGACTGCCGGGATCTTTAATAGAGAAAAGCCATGTTAAAGGCTTATGATCTGTGACGATCTTAAATTTTCGTCCAAACAGGTAAGGTTTGACCGCCCACACAATGGCCAGTAATTCTAGTTCTATAGTAGAATAGTTTGATTCTGCTTTATTGAAAGTTCGTGAGGCGTATGCTATTGGTAAGTCCTTGCCAATCTGACCTTGAGAGAGGATTGCTCCGATTGCATGTATAGAGGCATCGGTTGTAAGGATAAATTCTTTACTGAAGTCGGGATATTGTAAAAGAGGGGTCATAGTGAGTATATCTTTACAGGTATCGAAAGCGTTTTGTTGATTATCACCCCATACGAATGGAACATCTTTTTTTAGGATGCTTGTTAGAGGTTTTGTTATATTACTGAAGTTTGGAATGAACCTGCGATAACAGTCTGCAAGGCTCAGAAATGATTTTATGTCTTTACAAGATTTAGGAATTGGAAATTCTTTGACAGCTTTAACTTTATCGGGATTGGGTTTTACACCTTCGCTTGAAATTATGTGTCCTAAATAAGCTACTTCCTTTCGCATAAATTCACATTTATCGGGTTGGATTTTTAGACCGTGTTTTCTAAGTCGATTGAAGACTTCAGTGAGCTTTTGTTCGTGTTCTTGAAGATTTGAACGCAAATACTACGATGTCATCTAGGTACACGCATCGCTTGCCTTGTAAACCATACAGGACGCTGTCCATAGCACGCTGAAATGTAGCAGGTGCATTCTTCAGACCGAATGGCATTCTAAAGAACTCGTAGTGTCCGTACGGTGTATTAAAGGCTGTCTTTGGAATATCTTTAGGATCGAGTTCGATTTGGTGAAATCCAGAGGCTAAATCTAAGGTAGTGAAGTATACTGAAAGTTTGTCTAGAATATCGGTTATATTTGGTAAGGGGTAGCTGTCACCTATAGTAACGTCATTGAGTTTACGGTAGTCTATTACCACGCGCCACTTTTGTTTCCCTGATGCGTCTAGTTTTTTCGGAACTACCCAAATGGGGCTACTCCAAGGGGATGTGCTAGGTTGAATAATATTTTGGTCTAGCATCTTTTGGACTTGTGATTTTACCTCTTGCTGATATACATAGGGAAATCGATAGGTTTTCGTATTAATTGGTGTATCTGATGTAGTGGGGATTGTATGTTTAGTGTGGTTAGTGAATGTTAAAGGCTCGTCTTCTGTAATAAAAATGTCTGAAAACTCTGTAACAATATTATAGAGAGGTTGTTGTTCTTCATCATTAAGGTGATTCATTCGGATGAGTTTGTCTACTTTGTTTTGTGTATTTGTTGCTATATGTGAGTTTGTTAAGTTGATTGTAGTGTTATTTGTGGATTCATTGATCGTTATTAGCTTTGTTGCTCTGACTTTAGGAGTTAATAATAATCTGTCGTCGTTACCCGAATTTACACAAGTAATTAGGAATATGTTATCTTTTACAGTAACTAATGCATTAGGAATAGTGATATCGTCGCCGATAACTTGTTTTTCAATTACGGCGGGACCGTTTTGAATATCGTCGGTGAAACATGTGATAACGGTTTCTGATCGCTGGCCTATAAAATGTTTATTATCCACGGATTCTGTAGTATTCTCTCCAATAAAGAATAGTTTATAAGTGCGATCACGTATACGCATAGTTTTTGATTGCACATAGATGTTGACGTTTAATTGGCTCATGAAATCGTTACCAAGAATACTGTCTACTTTGATATTGAGATTTGCTACGTGAAAGTTGAATTTAGGGAAATTATCGAGAGAAATTTGAGCTTTTCCAAAGCTTTGAATAGAAGATTGATCACCTGATATACCTACAATTGACACGATACTCGATTGATCTAAAGGAGCATTACCAATCTTTTCCTTGTTAAGGACAGATATGGCAGCCCCTGTGTCGATTAGTAAGGTTACTGGTTTACCTTCGATATGAAATTTGCAATGTAATAGATTTTCTGGAGGTACGTTTAGTGCTAAAATAGTAATAGATTTGGTAGATTTTGAATTATTATGAGGATTAGATATAGATTTAGTTTTTGATTTAGATTTAGAATAAGAATAATGGTTAGATTTAGAAATAGAGTTTGTTTGAGTTTGAATTTATTTTAGATCTGTTGAATAAGTTTGAGTACAAGCATCGCGAAGTTGTCCCCGATGGACTGACAGGTCTTTTACCTGTATATTTTCGGTACTGGCTCTAGGAATAGTTTCTTGTCCCCGATGGACTGGATAAATGGAAACATGTTTCTTAGAGTTAGTAGAAATGCGATTCGTATGTGTTATTAGCTCAGCTGAAGTGTCTCTATTTGTTGAGACATGTCGGGATTCGAAATGGGTGTCTGGACATTGGAGAAGTGGGCTGAAGCGGTTCCCGAAGACATGTCCATCACTCCGGCCGCCTCTGAGATTAAATTGTGCACTAGTTTTATAGCAGGGATATAATGTTCGTGATTGCTGCTCAAAGTTCGATTGTCTTAGGTTATTATTGTAAGCGCGTCTACGGCATTCAATGATTAAATGTCCTGATTTTTTGCAGTAGTCAATAGTCAATAGTATCTTTATTTGGATGAATATGGTACAAAATACAGGTCTTTTATAATATTATTGTAGCGACATCATATTCTGCCATGTGTGGCGTACAAATAGTAACAAAAAAAATGGTAGAATAATAATAATCTTAAAAATATAAAATAAAATTTGGTACATTTTTATAGAATAATAATAATTGGATACAAAAAATTGGAGTCAAAAAAAAATTAATTGTATGTTAAAAAGTATCATTCATAAAATCTGTCAAATTCTGTCTTTTATTTTTTTTCTAAACAAATTTACATTTAAATCTTTGTAATAATTAGGTAGCTTATTGTAAATTTTTGGTGCTAAACAGAATATGCTTTTCCACATAAGAGATGTATTGGCTCTACGAATACATAAATTATTTTTATGTCTATTGCGAATAACAACCTCAGATAGACTGGGAAATAAATGAGGATTTGATTTTACAAACAATGCGATTTCTAGAATATATAAAGACGGAAGTGTTAGGATTTTATATTTAATGAAATAAGATTTACAACTGTCAGTTACTTTGAGGCCAAACATAGCTCTAATACATCGTTTCTGTGTCTTAAATGCGATGTCTTTGTGCGTGGAGTTACCCCAGAAAATAATACCGTATCTCAATACGGATGCAGCGATACCGTGATAGGCAGTAAGTAGTGCCTCTGTGTTTACCATTGGAGCAAGTTTATAAAGGGCATAGGAGGAGCTACTAACGCGTTTACTGAGGGCTTCAATATGAGCCTTCCAATTTAACTGCCTGTCAATAATCAATCCAAGAAATTTTGCATTTTCCGCTTCTAAGATTTTGTTATTTTGGTATTATATATCAATGTTACAAGGGTTTGGTTGTCTTTGACTGAAGTGCATTATTTGTGTTTTTTCAAGATTAATTTTTAAATTATTCTTATCCAGCCATGAAATAATCGATGTTAGAGTACTATTAACATCTGCTTCATATGAGTCAAGTTTATCACGAGCAATAGTTACTGTGCTATCATCCGCGAAAAGAGTCATTGGATGTTTTATAACTGTAGGTAAGTCATTAATATATATAATGAATAACAAAGGGCCCAGAACACTTCCCTGTGGTACCCCAAATGATATTTTACGCTCCTTAGACAAGTATGTTTTTTCCTTTTTTGTTTTTATGTTGAACTTTTTAACAGCAGTTAACTGTTTTCTGTTTGAGAGGTATGTATTCAGCAAGTTTAACACATTTCCTCGAATACCATAACGGTCAAGTTTGTTCATCAAAATATCAAAATCAACATAATCAAATGCACTTGACATATCACAATAAATAGCACAGATCGGTATTCTTAAATCAACTTTTGATATTACCGTATTTAAAAAATCATATAAGGCCATATTAATTGTCATATTTTTTCGAAAGCCTTTTTGCTCTTTAGACAGCACATTATTTCTCTCAAGATATGAGTAAATTTTGTTGTAGATATACTTTTCAAATATTTTAGAAATTATAGGTAAAAGTGCGATCGGTCTGTAATTTTGCATTGAATCCTTGTTACCTTTTTTGAATAAAGGTTTGACAATTGATATTTTTAGTCTTTCCGGAAAAACACCATGGGTAATACATAAGTTTAAAATATAGATTAAGTGTCCACATATTAAGTCACCTATGGATTTTATAATATTTGTTGAAATTTCATCATAGCCGACACTGTTTGTATTTTTGAGGCCTTTAATAATATTAAAAATGTCCATTGGAGTACTCGGAAACATAAAAAATGAGTTTTTATTGTTTGTAATGTGGTTCGTTGAATTATTTGCCGACTCAGGAATTGGTATAACTTTATCTATAAAGTGGTCATTAAATTTATTAGCTATTATTTCAGGGTCATCAAAAGTTTTATTCTCTA
This sequence comes from Acronicta aceris, assembly GCA_910591435.1. NCBI lineage: Eukaryota > Metazoa > Arthropoda > Insecta > Lepidoptera > Noctuidae > Acronicta > Acronicta aceris. Next base: position 13,941,491 of record OU342757.1, on the reverse strand, counting down.
TTATAATTTTATTTACGGAATCATTAGGTACATTTAATTTAGATTTTTTAATTATTTGCCATGTCGTTTGCGATCGTTTAGTCAAATTTATAATTTTTTTAAACAATTTATTATATTTGATGTACTTTAATTTATTACTTGGCGTAGGTTTGAGCCTGGCTTCCCATAGCAGTTTTCTTTTCTTTGTGCTACATAATTTAAGTCCACGTGATAACCACTTAATTTTTCTGGTAACTGCTATAGTAACTAACCTAGATGGAAAACATAAATCATGAAACAATTTAAACAGTTCAATAAATGAATTGTATGCCTTATTTGGGTCATCTGATTGATACATTTCAGAAAACGTCAGACTTTCGAGGCAATTTCTAAATTTTAATATATTTTCAGTTGCATAATCTCTTTGAAGTTTACGCCAATATTTAAGTATACAATATCTATCAATGGGACACTTTAATAACTGCGCAGTATGATCAGATAAGGACAGTTACAGTGCTTTGAAATGTTTGGAACGTTATGTTGTTCTTGTCGCGAAAAGAGCTCTTGCCGCACCGGTAGTGTCGGTTGTTTAGGGAAACCTGTAGATATGGAATTTTTATACAAGGCTTGTCTAGCGACATTCATATTCCTTATTTTTTCTTCCTGTATTGCAAAATTTCCCGCGTCGGAAAGTGTTTGAAATTCGCGAACCCGGAGCATCATACCTTTGTCTGACCTGAGGCCGTTCACAAAAACGTTAAGTGCCGTTTCCTCAGTAGTTGTTTTGCGGCCTTCTAACGTGAAATCTGTAATTTCTGCCGTTAACTTTTCTATTATTTTGCTCCTACACAGATCTACTCTAAGGAAAAATTCTGTTATACTTTCTTGTGGTTTTTGGAACAAAGATTGTAGTTCTAGATTGAGGTGTGCTAATGTCTTAGTTTGTGAAAATTTTTGAATGAGAAATGATTTGAGGTCGTTCCATATAAAGAATTGTTTAGAGTGGACGTCAGAAGAACCTGGCCCGGTGATTTTATTTAATGCGTATGTTAAGAGAACTGTCTCTTGAGGGATTGAAGCAAGTTGAAACGCGGCGTCGCATGATCTAATGAATCGATACACTTGAGCGTTTTGCGAGGTGTGGAAATCAGGAATTAGTTTTAAGAGTGTCCCTAAGTGTAATTGTGAGCTGGGGAGGACTTTCGTTTCTGGCATTGTCATTGATTATTGAATATATAATATATATATATATATATAATAGAGAGATGAAGTGAGGTTAAAATGATGGAATTGGGAGTATGTAGAGCAATATATGTCTAAGCCACTTACCACAGTAACACAACAAAAATGCGGATAGACATCGCTGGTTCGGCAGGGCAAAACCCTTCGGGTACCGTACTTGCTGTCACACACAACCTAACAAGTACGTTATCCCTGTCTGACTGCCCTAGGCCATCCTACCGACTGCGCCAAATTGTTACGCAGTAAATAACTTAAACTTGTTTTTTTTTTAATTATATTTAATTTTATTAGAATTATAAAATTTACTAATCTAAGGAGTTTGGATTTAGAGTGATATCGTTGAGTTCGGAAATAGAAGTGTTTTTGTATTTCTTACGATCTAAGTTTATATAATAAATAGGACGTGGGATAATTACACATAGTTAGTGATAATGAGGTACAATGTAAAGGTAAACAAGGATTACTAATGTTTTTAACTAATGTGGTACAAAGTAAAAGTAAACAAGGATAACTAACTGATTTAGGTAAACAATAACAATCTACTTAGTGTAATTACATGGTCTTATTTACTAGTGTGTTACGCCATCGTCGTACAGGCAAACCGCTGACAGAGATCGCCCCCAATAATTTCCGGTAAACATGTTAAATGCGTCATTTGCGACACGAGGCAAGTTTAGCTGAGTAATCAAAATTGGACAAGAACCTTGCACCGCGCCGCGCTGTGGCCACTTCTGATACATCATCGATCGGGACACTTAGGTTTAGCTAGATATTAAATTTTTTAATTGTAATAAATTCACTTAAAAATAAATCAGTTTAAAAATCAAATTGGTTTTTTTTAAGTTCTCCGGCCGCAGCCTTCGTAATTAGTGTTTATGTGAATATAATATCAATGTTTATGTGTCAATACATGATTTATGATAAGGTTTGTAATAGAGATAGATATATATGTAATATGTAATAGATATAACAGTTCAATATGTAATAGAGTTCAATATATAACACATGTCGTAAACTGATTTTATTTTTGTTTTATTCATATTCGATAATTATCTTGAAGCGATGTGTATCTCCTGTTTTAAACATAATGTGCTCATATGTAGGTGCGTGTTTCGCTGCGGCGGCGGCGGCGTCGTACGTCTATGCATTGTGCGAAAACAAGTTTTATAACGTAACATTAGTAATATTCACATGTGTTTATCTATATGTATTTGTAATATTTATTCATATCAACACTCTGACCATCAACTACGCTTTTTATATTCACATAATAGAATATACTATACTATTTACATATTATTTACAGTACTTTTACTCGTACTATCTGGAACCACAAATAATATCTTTAACGCGTGAATTTGTTCTACTCTTAAATAACCTAAAAGTTTTAAAATTACAGACATGATGCCTAAATGTGATAAATCTGTGCCTCCGGTGAAAACTGATATAACTCAAGTTGTATCAAATTGGAGTTTTAAAATGCACTTGTATTAGAAAAAAAATCTATACATTTCTGTCTAATCGACATTTTGATACAAGTCATATTTCCAGAGATAGTGTGATACAAGTAGGCCTAAAAATTTATGTATTAATAGTTAATGACGTGTAAAATAATTTAACTCCACATAAATCGTTAAATATATAGAAAAATTAGATAGTGCTCCGTGTAAAAAAATATGTCTTAAGTTATATTCCAATACATTTGTAAACTTCATCTTTTAATAAATGTGATTAATGATATAAACTCAGTTATATTTTTTTACACGAAGACATTGTGCGTAATTTACTGGTACAACTTCAGACATATTAGTTAACACAAAGACAAAAGCAAAAAATTGTTGGTGTCAAATGATACATGTGAAGTTATATTATTATACACGTAAATAGTACTCAAAATAGAGCATAAAAAATGTGTATAGTGATACATCTTCGATCGCGGGGGATTGCGCGGGCACAGGGGGCGGCATTGCGGGGGATATGCGAGCCGTGCGGGGTCAGTGACGATAAAGTTTTTAGACGGAGAGCACGCACGCGCCTACGCAGCGGATCGCTATGGCTCACAACGTACATATTACATGTATCATTTTACACGAATGCTAAGTTGTTATTGTAAATAGTTTTTTATTAAGTTATTATAATAATAATATCATCAAACACTAAACTACCGTTCTAGTTATATCATTTTACACAATGTGTTATAATAACTTTAATGAATGTATCTATTATAAAAAAAACTTAAAAAAATTAAATTAAATAGGATTTTTATATATCTATAGTCTGATCGTTACTTTTTTATAGAACGTAGGTATTTTTATTGTTACAGAGATTTTCAGAGCGTACAAAGCGCATGCTAAATATATTAAATAGGGACATCGAACACCAAGTTATGTGTAATACCGAGCTTCCTGTACGTAGTTTGACTTCTCAGAATAATGTAGTATTGAACCAAGTAATTATTGACGATGTGCAATCTTTAAATGATGGTGATTTTGGTTCGTCGAGAAGTGATGATTATATTCCCGGTACTGATGAAAGTGATAGTAGTGATACTATTACCAATTATCGTAAGAAGAACAAGTTACTAAAACATCGCGCTTTATTAAGGTCAACTCAGCCTCCAACGCTTATTGATGCATCCGATGAATCTAATAAATTTGATTCTACAGCTGAAAATAATGTGCCTGAAGAAAATAATGATAACGTTGTAGTACATCAAACCAAAATCCAGGGCCATCGTTTATATTTTGGGATGATAAGAACATTTCTAGAGAAGGACGTAAAAGAAAGATCAGGTGTGTTAACTTAGAACGAAGAAGTGAAAGGACTATCTTACGCAACCAAGGGCAAGCTTATGTCACAAAAAGTTTTCATGGAAACATTTTCATGGAGTGGTTTGAACAACAAGCTTTAGATTCCGCAAGCGTCAGGCCTCGATACTGGTGGCGATATGTTGATGACATTTTTGCTATCGTCGAACGGGACACACTAAAGGACTTTACAGACCATCTGAATCGAGTACATAGGAAGATAGAGGTCACTATAGAAGAAGAAAGTAATGGGAAATTGCCGTTTTTAGATGTACTGGTCGTTCGAGAGCCAAACGGACACGTGTCTCATACCGTTTATAGGAAACCGACACACACCGACCGGTACCTACGGGCAGAGTCACATCACCACCCTTCTCACCTACTTTCGGTGCCTCGCACGCTACTGAATCGCGCGCTCGCCTTATGTGACCCTAAATATGTGAGCACGGAACTAGGGCACGTACGTGAAGTACTGGAGTGTAACGGGTATCGGTGGCGTAAGTGTAGTCGTGTACTGGGCAGAGTAAACGAGGCTCGTAAACGTCCAGCAGAGGTGGAGCGCCCTCCCGCGTACTTACCATACGTACAGGGAGTCACCGACAGGATAGGTCGCTTGTTACGCCGAAGGTATAGCATCAAGACGATCTATCGACCGCCCGGGCAATTACGGCAGCTCCTCCGTTCTCCCAAGCACAAAGATCCGTTAGGTGTTCCTGGAGTATACATGATACCATGCGACTGTGGCCTGAACTACATTGGGGAAACCCGACGCAATGTCGCAACCAGACTCGGTGAACATATAAGAAGTATGAAGAACGTGGACACCGATAAGTCGGCAGTAGCAGAACACGTCTGCAATAAGGGGACGGCCCACTACATACGGTTTGATAAAGCCTCCGTACTAGCGAGGGATAAATACTTCGTGCCGCGAAAAGTACGTGAGGCTATAGAAATCAGCCGTCACCCTAATTTCAACAGAGACGGTGGTTGGACACTGCCGGCGGCATGGAAACCGGCGCTAAATGTAAAAGGGAATACTTTTATGACCAAGCCGAGTCTGGAGTGCGACACAGTCAGCATGGTATGCACCGACTCAGCAACAGCTGCGAGAGCACTAACGACGATAGCGACGACAGCGACACCAACCCCCCCCCCCGCACCGTCTGCGACGATGGCGCCCCCGGCGCTCTCTGCGCGAGCGCGCCGCTACGCAGCACGGCGTGGAGCCGCCGACATCAGTTCGACTCGCGACACCACCGCCGCCGCGTCAGCTCATGATTAAGGACTCCTATTGAGTCTGAAACTAGTCGGGCGATCCCGAGAATGCGCGTGAGTAAACCGTGTAGTCTTTAAATAATTATGAATACGCCTCACGAAAGTTATTATACAAAAATTTCAAAGTCATATCATTTGCTAAGAGGGGTAAAATGTATACGTCGGAAGTATTAGTAGATCATTTAATTCAATGCAGTGGCCCATCTTTTATTTCAATTGAAAAGAAGAATGATCTGTTGTCAATATTACCATATGTTGATAGTAGATGTCATAAGTTTTATCAGAACTTGAAGACTAAGGCTGATGTCAGAAATATTGATCCCGATTTATATTCCAGTGAGGACGACTGAAAATTATCTGTATCCTACTTTTTTATAAACTTTTATTGTAATTATTATACTTGCTTCTTATTGCCATATCATGAAACATGTCAGTTTCATTAGAACCTATATGTAACATTATATTTAAATTATGAATGACTACCTCATCCTGCTCAACATTCATTAGTTTTAATAACGGATGGGTAGGTACAATTTTGATAAAACGTTAAGTTTTATAAAAGATTTTCCAATGCATGTTGATTTTTACTTAGACTGATATTGAAACGTGATCTCATTTCATTTGTAAGATTGTTAAAAATATAAATTCATAAAAGTGGCGTTACTTTATTAAAAACGTTGATTGAGACTGAGTTTCAGTTTCTATTTCAGTAATATTTAAAAGTTATACTTTAAAAATGTATAACAATTTAAGGTCATTGATTTAATACTGTTAATAAAAGATGCATTTTAGTTGTTTTTTTAGAAATTTAAGTTTTTTTACTTTTTGTTTGACTCAATTTATTGAGATAATAATGTAAATAATTCAGATTAAATATGTGTGTTTTATTTTTAATACTAAGAGCTTTAAATAAAATTGGTTACAAATATCACTTTACACGAAGATGTTGAATATATAAGTTTACTTGTAGCATTATACACAAAAAATAACATCGTGATAAGTGATATCTCTCAATAAATATTTAATAAGGTAAACTTTAAAGTTCTAGACTGATTTGGAACATAAAGTTATATTAGATTTGTTCAACAACATTTTTCTTGCATCAATATTGTCTGTGTATATACTAAAACATATTTTATGATATCAGTCTTCACGAGAACTGCATGTGTGGTGTAAGTTGATATTACTTAACATACATTATTTTACACAGACGTAATGTCGGTGTACATTGATATAGTTGACAGTTTTTCCTCAATATTTTCCTAATTTTCTAATGAAATGTTACAAAATCCTGTAATTTTAAAGAAAAACGATGCTACTTGTATTTAACATTAGGTGTTCTGTAAAATTATTGATATTAATATTTTTAAATAAAATAGAAAATAAATAAAACTTTAAATCGCTTTACTGAAAAGTATTCATTTTGAAGTTGTATCAGTTTTCACCTGAGGCACAGAATATCTTAAGGTTGGGTTTCTTAATGCAGGTTCATTAGGCACAGGGCATGATGACTTGATTGGTGCACTCGACAAGCATTGTCTTGATGTAATGGCCATCAACGAGATATGGCTGCGACCAGGGGAAGAGGGCGCGCGCCCGTAGTGCCTGGCTATCGGCTCCGCCATACGCCGCGGACAGCGTGTGTGCGCTCCGGTCGTGGTGGGGGCGTTGGATTTTATATAAGACAGGGCCTAAGCGCGCGTACATGGCGCAGCGCATCTGATGATTCCAGGTTCGAATCGGTGGAGCAAATGTGGCTAACACTTTCACTAAATGGTAAAAAAATTGCAATAGGCACAGCGTACCGGCTGCCATGGTTTGACGTTGACCTTTTTTTGGGCGCCATGGTAGATAGTTTAAGTACGCTGGGTAATTGTGACCATCACATTTTACTTGGAGACTTTAATGTCGATCTATTAAGAATAAATGAAAATAAAACTAAGAAACTGAATGATTTTTTGAATTGTATCAGCCTTAGTCAATTAGTTACAACTCCTACTCACTTCACAGACCCTAGCGAGACTCTTATCGATCTAGTTTGCACCAATCTAAGACCAAGACATACAGCGGTAGAACCTTTTAGTTCGATATTTGGCAATTCTATCATAACATAACATAACATAACATACCATCACGCCTGTATTCCCCGAAGGGTTAGGCAGAGGCGTACTAATGTACACCCACAGTTCGCCGGTATGTTTAGGTCCCATGTAATAGGGGGCGAGCCTATTGCCATTAACCGGGCACAAATCCAGACTCCGAGCTGCTACTGAGAATTTCATAGAAAAACCCAATAACACTTTGCTCGACCTGGGGATCGAACCCAAGACCTCTAGCGTAGCAGTCGCGCTTGGGACCACTAGACTAATGAGGCAGTCAATTCTATCATAATCACAGAATTTTATATAAAACGAGATACATTCAAACCATTTGTTGTGAGGTATAGGCCCATTCAAGATATATGTATAGACAGTTTTAATAAAGATTTAAGGCTCCTTAATCTGGAAAATATTTCTACGCTTAGCAATGTTGGTAAAATGGTAAATGTATTTAATCATAGCATCATCTCCCTTTTCGACTTGCACGCACTACGTTACTATTAGCTTCTAATAGCTCTACTCACTTAGGTTGCAGTTTATTTTTATGTAACGCATAGGTATTTATTTATTTATTAGTAAAGGTACACCAACAGCTTCTGTATACAACATTTAAAATTAAAAACGATTGGTAATGGACTTATACAGTTGCCAATAACAGGCGAACCAACATTCCCAAATACAAGTGATTAACGTAAGCTTAAAACTAAATATACTAAAAACTAAGTGGTAGAAAATTATATAATCAGAAATACATAGGTAAAAACTTGTTTTAATGTTTGACAAAACATAACCTCTGATACTTTAAACTAAAATATTTTTAATTCCAACGTTCCAATTATATTAAAACTGAAACAAAAATTGTTCCGAAATTCAAACTCAATATTTTTATATATTTTTCATGTGCTGACGCAACAAAAAATTGTCAACAAAAAAAATGTGTGAGTTCGCCATTGTTCTTTCCAGCGATAATTTTTGCCCATAAGTAATAACTTCCCAGATAACTTCATTATAATAAAAACTAGTTGAGATGTCTGAGGTTTTTAGTTTTTCAATTACACGTTGTTTACGGAACCATAGTTACGTATTTAGGAGTTAAACAAAAAAAATTTTTTTTTTTTAATTAATTTAAGGGGGATGATATAGTGCGTAGTGTAAATAATGTAAGTGTATATGTCAGTGTTATGTTTATTTGTAATTATAAATTACTTATACGGCAATTAAACGAGAGACTGAACGGAGCGGACGTGTTGTCATTTTCCAACCTACCAACCAAACTATTGCCCTGTGCCGTAAGTGTCCGGCGGAGCTTGAATTGCCTACAAAAACGTAATACCGAAATAAATCGTAATTCAGACAATATTCTATCAAATTATGTTATTACTCAGATTTGGATACCGTTCATTTAGGTTCCTACTCTATTATTTCGTCTACTACTACTTCAATGGAAATAAAAGACTGGAAAATCGTTCCAAACTTGGTAAAGTTATCAAAAATTGCATTCGCTTACATTTATTTCCAGTGAAGTATTTTGGACGAAATGGTACAGTAGGAACCTAGATTAACGGTATCGGAATCCGAATAATAACAGAACTTGATTAAGTTGTGTTTGAATTACATGTAGCATCATAACTAACAGAAGCACTCGTCTGTACTCAAGGCTCAAAACATCATATTTTTTTAATAATTTTTCGTACGGAACTTTCGAGTGATAATACCTATAATTTACAGCGCGCAGAAACTTTTTCTGCACCATTTCTAAGCCAGAACTATATTTTCCGTACAAAGAATTCCAGATGGGAGAAGCGTATTCTAATTGAGATCTGATTAATGTTTTGTAAAGCAATACGAACGTAGAGGGCCGTACAAAGTCACGTGACGATCTCATGACGAAACCGAACATTTGAAAGGATTTATTTTTTATTGTATCATGGTGTACGTCAAAGTGTGTAGACAGGAATCAAGTATTACACCTAAATCACGTACTAGATGAACAGTATTTAGTGGTGCGTCATTAATGGAATAGGTATAGTTGATTTTGTTTTTGTTCTTAGTAAAAGAAATAGTGTGACATTTTGGAAGGCTAAGAAAGAGCTTATTAACAGTACAATAAGTGTGCAGTCTGTTTAGGTCGTCTTGAAGTAGTAGACAATCTTCTATCGTTCGACAATATTTATAGATTTTAATGTCATATTCATAAACGACATTAAACAATGTTTTATCAATGTGTCTAAGATGTTTTCTTGATTTTTAATGTACGCAGCATTAGAAAACAAGAGTTGATAAAACATTGTTTAATGTCGTTTATGAATATGACAAAGAGAAGAGGACCCAAAATCTCCCTGAGGAACTCCAGACGTCGCAATTACAGTATCAGATTCGTAACTATTAACCATGACTTTTTGGGTTCTGTTTCTGGCTGGCCAGTCTAAATGCGGTGTGCATACACCGCATTTAGACTATAACAACTTGGCCGTTGGCTATAACAACCATTCAACTGATCAATGTCGATTTTCTAATTAATTAAAAATGCGGTGTTAAGGGTCATCTGAAAAAAAATGTGTAAAAATAAAAGTGCTCAAGTTAATCACCTACAGTTGTGTGACGATAATGACGACGACGACGATAAGAGTATTCTCATTTGTAATATACGTAGTTATCGAGGCGAGCCTATGACGCTGTCAGTCGAAATCAACGGTCAAGTTTTAACGTTTGAAGTAGATAGTGGATCTTGTGCTACAGCCCTTCCATTAGAGATTTATGAGAAATATTTCAAAGACGTGTCGTTAAGGTGTCCTAGATCAGTATTAAAAGCTTACTCAGGCGAAAAATTAGATGTAGTAGGAGTGATGAAAGTCCCAATTACGTACGTAGGGGAACGTAAAATAATTGACATATACGTCATATAAGGGCCTGGACCGGCTGTGTTAGGTAGGATTTTTTTGTCGTTATATAAATTACAGTTATCTAAGGTGAATAATTGTGTGGAATTAACAGAACTCGATTACTATGTGAATAAATATCTGGCATTGTTTTCCGATAAAATAGGAAGTTTTAATAAAGTTATTTTATTAAAGGAAAAATTCAATCGCGGGCAGGATTCGAACGCGGCAGATGCACACCCGCATATCGTAGGTGCTCAACACTGAGGTGAGCATGTCCCGGGGACTTACCCCTCACCATGCCGTTGATGACCTTTTCAACCTCTCTGGCAGAGAACTTCAATGGGGAAACCCTTTCAGTATTGGACACATACGTCGACGGAGACGTGGCTACGTTCAATGGCGGATCAACTTGAAATTGATTCATGAACATGTTCGCTATAGACAATGGGTTGCACCTACCTGCCACGCTCACAGGGAGACTCTGCTTGGGATTCATTTTATTGGTATTCTTCCAAAATTTACTAAAATCCTTCTTGTTATGATTTACAGCTATTATATCCATTTTGATTACGACACCATTTTAATTTAGATTTAAATTTGCTTCTAGTTTCACGCCTTTTATAAAAGATACTTCCTGTAATCGGATTCCCACATAATTTCCATATTTGAAACGCAAGCCGGGCCTCCTCGTGAACGCTCCTGACATGTTTATTCCAACCCGTTAACGGCTTGTACTTTTTTTGCTTAATAAATATACAACTACGTCTAGCAAATATTGATAATATTCTAATAATATTGCTGTACATATTATCTATGACGAGTATTGCTTCTTATGGTGCGTCGTAGCTGCATTATTTTCTCGTGCGGATAATGTGTGCAGAACGACATCCTATCCTCATTATAGTCAAATTCTGATAAAAACGAAATAGCTTCCGTGAGATCTAAAGTAACAAAATTGACCGGTTCCATCCCCCAAGGCAGCGTACTGGGGTGTGTGCTATTTTTAATATACATAAATGACTTACCAAAATCACTAGATACAGAAATAACCCTACCTGTACTGTTTGCAGACGATGTCTCTATTTTAATAAAATGTGATCATTTAGACAACCATAACAATCTTGTCCAAGATACCTTGAAAACTGTAACACAATGGCTACAAATTCATAATTTATAAATAAACTCAAAAAAAAACAACAAATCAGGTCGTACAAAAAACCTCCCCTAGACATTAACATAATTCACCAAAACACACCTCTAGAAGAAGTCAGTAATTTGCTGGGTATAAATATAGACTCACACATCAATTGGAAAACACACATAGAACATGTTAAATCTAAACTGTCAAAATTTACTTATGCTCTCTTTCAAATCAAACATAGCACTAACACACAAGCAGCTCTATCCGCCTACTATGCATACGCATACTCATGGTTAAGATATGGTGTCATGCTATGGGGAAATAGCGTAAATGTAGGAGAACTTTTCATTATACAAAAAAAAAAATATTAGAATCTTAGCGCAAATAGACAACACACAAAGCTGCAAACCACACTTCATTAAACTTAATATATTAACATTGCCTTCTATATATATACTCGATATATGCACGTTTGTCTATAAAAATAAAAATACTTTTAATACTAAAGCAGATGTCCATAACATAAACACTCGCAATAAAGATAGACTACACCTACCACTGTCAAGAATGAAAATGTTAAATGAAAGCCCATATTATATGGCAGTAAAAATTTTCAATAAATTGCCAAACATTATAAAAAAAGAAAATAAAATAATACTGTTTAATAAAAAATTAAGATTATATTTAACCCAAAAATGTTATTATTCCATAGCTGAATACTTAGAAAGCAAATAACTATTACAAATGAATAGATAATATTTATGAATAATTGAACTGTTATTTATTAAGTATTGACATCTACAAATTAGTCTTCTTCTTCATCTATGTTATTTCATAATGATGTAATTGTAATTAATTAGTTAATAATATAATAATTCTTAATGCTACTAGACATGTATAAATGAATCCTTTAGCTGACATAATTAATGGTTTATTATATTTATAGCGACATTGCTGTTAATTGAATATAATGTTTATAGTATTCTGCCCTCGATGTTGCAATGCTTGGAAAAGGCACTAAGTCTTAAGTACCTACCTACCATAACATAATTATTACCCAAATGTACACTTAGTCTGCAATAAATGATTTGAATTTGAAAAAAAAAAAAACATCTATTGTCTCAAGAATGCGAGCGGGTTGTATTCTTGAGATTTATCGAGATTTTTCGAATCCAGAATCTTCGTGGCTCATAAAAATAATGGTCGGCAGCGTCGGCAAGGCAGTTCAGTTTTGGACACATCGAAGTGAAGATCGGAGTGAAGTACAAGTGATTATCAGTGCGACGTTAAGTGTAACAAGTGCTAGTGACTCTTCGTGTGATCTCTGTCTGTGTTTGTGTAGTGAATAAAGTGACTATTTATTTCGGTGAAATTAGTCAGCTCGCAACAATATTGAAATTTAAACATTATGAAAGGAAACTAAAAATTAATTTTATTATTTATGCTGATTTTGAGAGTTTGCTAATAAATTGCAATGAAAATAGTTCTAACAATACTAGGACACTCAAAATACATCAACCGTCAAGTTTTGCATATTACATATGTTGCTGTCACGACAACAAACTTAACAAGTTTGTCACGTACAGAGGCATAGATTGTGTCGAAGTCTTCATTAAACGTTTAGTAAAAGAACATCTTTTAGCGGATAAACAAGGTTTTGTCTACACATTTATCATTGAAACATTAACTTATAATCAAGAACGAGAATATCGAAATGCGACTAAGTGTCATATATGTAATCAGTCATTGTCAAGAGATAAAGTTCTAGCTCATGATCATATTACATCCGAGTATAGAGGGGCAGCGCACTCACATTGTAATTTGATGTATACAGTGTGTCCATTCATACCGCTAGTATTTCATAATCTAAGTGGTTATGACTTGCATATATTTTATAAGAGAGTTGGTGAAATATGAAGGCTCAATTAAAATAATCCCAAAAAACTAAAGAAAAATATCTTACAATAACTAAGCTAATTTAGACAAAAAAAGGTGCTCCCTCAATACAGATTGAATTTATTGATTCATTTCATTTTCTTAGCTCAAGCCTAGACTCGGAATTTATCCATGATTATATGAACGACTGGTCAAAGTTTGATGAAAAACAACTACCTTCAAAAGCTAGTTTTTATAATAGTTTAACTATGGAATCTCTAACAGATGAGTATAATCATGCTCAAAACATTTGGAATAATTTTAATATAAAAACGCTTGGTGAGTACAGTGATCTGTATATGAAATGTGATGTTTTGTTGTTATGCGACATATTTGATAAATTTAGAGAGACATGTTTATATTATTACAAACTGGATCCTGCTCACTATGTGACTTCACCTAGTTTGAGCTGGGATGCTATTCTTCTGTATACTAATATTGAATTAGAACTGATTAGTAACTTAGAAATTTATACATTTATTGAAAAAGGTATACGCGGGGGCTTAGCACAATGCTTCCTTCGTCATGCTGAATAATAAATATTTACCTAAATAATCAGATGAAACCCTCGAGTTATTTAATATATCTGGATTGCAATAATCTGTATGGCTATGCAATGACAAAAAAGTTATCTGTGTCAGAGTTCAGATTTTTAACTCGGCACGAAATTAATAGTTTTAATGTATTGCATGTATCTGATGACAACTTGTATGGTTTTATTTTAGAAGTGGATTTATATTACCCGGATTGTATTCACGATCAGCATAAAGATTTACCATTTGCTGCAGAGAAATTTGTTCCCTTAGGGAAATCAGCTAAGTTAAGGCCCTAAGTAGCCTGAATGACTTTGACAAAACGGAAACCGCGGAGAATTTAGCCGACGCCAACGCCATCTAGCGCCTACATACGATACTGCTTAGGCAAGCCCTCGATTAGGTCAAAGATAATTAATTGCAGAGGGAACAAGTATTATTTGGGGGATGAGGCCTATTATGTTTTCGCATCACAGAGTCATGTCACGTGCACGGTGTCAAAAGCATGCAATTTAATACTGTTACGAGCTGGGGTTCGCGATAAATTTAATTAACACCAATTTAAATGAAACAACAAATACTTTAAATAACTTGACAAACACACAACAGAAATTACAGAGGAAGTCACTACACTATCAGTCTATCACTTGTCACACTTGTAATCGTTTAACTTGCGTCTCGATATTCACTTCACCGTGTCCAGAACTAAACTGCACTGGTCGACCCTCACGACCAGTATTTATATGAGTCACGAAGGTTCTAGAATCGAACAATCGATTGATCCACAAAATACGAGTAGGTACTTGATCGTCTATTGTTTACGGTACCTTGAACTCGGGCGTGAACTATTATTATTACACGAGTGTCGCGTTCCAGCGTATTATCGCGTTCCATAAGTATTTTTATTTATGTTTCTGTGTTTTTTTTCATTTTCCATGCTATAGATATATATATATATATAGTGATTTCATTCTTTATATTTTTAATAATAATAATAACATTTAAGACATTTTACATAGTTCAAGTTCAAATGTTTTTATTTCAAATAAGCTTTTATAAGCGTTTTTAAACGTTATGATTCTAGTTGCACGGTTCCAAAAGGTTGATCCTATGGAGAAGAATCCGGCAAGAAATTCCATGGACACTCTTTTAAAATAAATGGTGTTACAATCTTCACCGGTACAATATTGCGATATGAGGATGTGTGAACATTGGATGTCAAAGTTAGGTAGAAGGTTCTCATTGTTTGAGAACTCGATGTCAATAATAGAATATAAGTGAACTATGTGGTAAAGTACACACATCATCAAAGCAGGATAAGTGCAATGACATGCCACAATGTACACACATTTACAGTTTCAGTTTAGGTAATAGGTCATAGGTAACACTAGTCCTACAATAAGGAGAATTTGTACTATGGGTACTAATCCATCGATATAATAATTATACATATACAGGGTCCCAGACTGAGTGGCCCAAAGAGAAATCTGGGATGGGGGTCATATTATCTATTCAATAATAGGTATATCATTGGGCTAGTCCTCTATAATATAGAAATTATTGCCAATTAAGAAAAAAAAAATACGTTTTTTAGTTGAATTTAAGTCAATGTGAAGAGACTATTTAACAGAGAGCCCTCGAAAATCTTAAATAGTTTAGGAACAAGATAGGATATTTATTTGCAATCGGTGTGTTAAGAAGCTCTATCAAGCTAGCAGTGGCAAATTGGCAAAAAAAATGAGAATTTGTTGCTAATTATTTGCTAAAATGCCGTTTTTGTTGCTGAAGCCGATGGCGGAAGATCGCAATTTATGCCAGTTTTATATCAAGATAGCAGGGACACTGCATAAAACAGTAAATATTGAATCAAATATTAGGCAGAAATTTGTTGCTAATTTGTTGCTGGAAGACCAGAATTACAAATACTAAAAAAACCCGATTTTTCAAATCCATAAAAAAAACCGGCTACCTTGAATCGCAGATTTTTGCAGTCTAGCAGATTTAAAGAATTTGTTACGTTGTTGTTGTTGAGAATTGAATGAGTACATGTCCAAAGAGCTAGCAAAAAAATAGAACCGAAAGGTCGGCCGATTTTTCAAGTCAGCAACCATTTTCCGGTACATGTTCCTTAAAACGCAGACTTTTTAGCCTAACAGCTTTAAAGTATTTGTTGCTGATGAGGATTGAAGTAATACGTGTCCAAATAGCCAGTAACAAAATAGATCCAGAAGATCGGCCGATTTTTCAAGTCGGCATCGATTTTCCGCCCATGGACATCTGCAACACCAGAGGAGTTGTTGATGCGTCGACGAGCTATAAGAGCCCCTACGGACTGCAGAGTGCCAGAGCCGCAGCAACCGAGGAGGAACTGGCTCTTACGCGCAAAAGTTGAAACACACACCCATCTGATGCCCATCTGAATACCAGTCTAACCCGTCTCCACACGGGTAGTATTAGAATTTGTTGCTGATGAGGATTGAATTAATACATTACCAAAGAGCCAGCAACAAAATAGAAACAGAAGATCGGGCGATTTTTCAAGTCAGCAACGATTTTCCGGTACATGCAACCTTGAAACGCCTAGCAGCTTTAAATAATTTGATCATACCATACCATCACGCCTGTATTCCCCGAAGGGTTAGGCAGAGGTGTACTTAATGTACACCCACAGTTCGCCGGTATGTTTAGGTCCCATGTTATAGGGGGCGAGCCTATAGCCATTAACCGGGCACAAGTCCAGACTCCAAGCTGCTAATGAGAATTTCATAGAAAAACCCAATAACACTTTGCTCGACCTGGGGATCGAACCCAGGACCTCTAGTGTAGCAGTCGCACTTGGGACCACTAGACTAATAAGGCAGTCAGTCTCCAATAATTTGATCCTCAGTTTTAAATAATCCTCACCACCAAATTCTTTAAAACTGTTGTTGCTGACTTGAAAAATCGGCCGATCTTCTGGATCTTCCCTGAAGGATACAATCTGGGTGTCTTTAAATCACGAGTGAATCGGTTTCTTCTAGGCAAGCGCGCTCCATCGTAGATCGCAGTATCGCTTAACATCAGGCGAACTGGCGGTCAAGCGTAAGCCTATCACGAATAAAAAAGATCTATTTTGTTGCTGGCTTTTTGGACATGTATGACTTCAATCCTCACCAGCAACAAATTATTTAAAGCTGTTAGGCTAAAAAGTCTACGTTTCAAGGTAGCATGTACCGAAAAATCGTAGCCGACTTGAAAAATCGGCCGATCTTGCGGTTCTATTTTGTTGCTGGCTCTTTGGTAATGTATTAATTCAATTCTCACCAGCAGCAAATCCTTTAAAGCTGCTAGGCTAACAATATCTGCGATTCAAGGTAGCATGTACGGGAAATTTTAGCGGAAATAAAAAAAATGGTTATTTTAAATTTTTTTAGAAATAAAGAAATAAATATGTAATTTTAATTCTGGTCTTCCAGCAACAAATTAGCAATAAATTTCTGCCTATTAATTGATTTGATATTTACTGTTTTATGCAGTGTCCCTGCTCTCTTGATATAAAACTGGCACAAATTGCGATTTTCCGCCATCGGCTTGAGCAACAAAATCGGCATTTTGGCAACTAATCGGCGTGGACTTAATGCGTGAGACGTTGGCGGGATGCGGGGAGAGAAGCTCAGCCGATCGCTGCCGCGCGAAGAGGCGTTTATGCCTACACTAAGTTAGGATCGCTTAGGGCCATCCACCATCAACTACCATCTCGTTTAGGGCGCGTTACAATAATTATTTTTCATGTTTTTGAAGGCGGTTTTACTTTTTGTGAAAAGTTATTTTATTTCAACATTTTGAGTGGCGAGTAAAATTTTACGTACCTTTTTTTTATTTATTTATTCGTAATAGTAATTTCGTGACCGAAAGTTCACCTGATGTTAAGCGATACTGCGATCTACGATGGAGCGCGCTTGCCTAAAAGAAACCGATTCACTCGTGATTTAAAGACACCCAGATTATATCTATCAGGGAAGACCCACTCGAGAAGTGCATTCCATATCTCAGCGGTACGCATGATAAAAGTGGACTTAAAGCGATTCGTTCGGGTTTTTGGAATGTCCACCATGAATCGATGACGCTTTTTCGTGCTTCTGGTCGTCCGATAGTGGTTGCTAGTAAATAGAATAATAGCCGAAGGAGCTGGCAGTTGACAATGGACTCTTTAGATTGTCATTGTCTTAGAGAAAACGGAGGTTATGGCTATCGGTCTGTAGTTGGACGGATTTGAGCGGTCGCCTTTTTTAGGTCGGGTGGACCAATGCTGTCTTCTACGATGTCGATACAACGCCAGAAGAGTAAGAGAGCCAAAAAAGACGTGTCAAAACTGGTGCCAACTCTGGAGCGCACATCTTCAACACAACGGGAGAGATTCCATCAGACCCGCTCGACTTATGAATATCGAGGGACAAAAGTGCTGATCGCACTGCGCATTGGTGGAACCGTATATCATATCAACCGTATATCTTACAGCCCTCGAACCACGGTATGGTAGGCGGTATGTTCCCCATCATCCAAGGTCGAGTTAGACGCAAAGAGTTTGCCCAGAAGACTGGCTTTCGCCTTTGCGCCATGGAATCATTTCCCATGTGTAGAGGTGGAAAGGATGGCTTACAGAAGTTTACTTCGATAGCTTTGGCAAGAGACCAGAATGCAAGAGTTCCCGAGGGGAGGCGCTCAAGCCTCTCACCAATTCTGCCGATGTGCTCACACTTCGCCCTTGCAATGTCTCTTTTGAAGGACTTGGAGGCAAAGTTATACTCCTTTTTTAATACGCTGGTATTTTCATCCCGCGCCGCCACCTCATCAGCCTAGACACGGTAAGCTTCCTGCTTCCTGCGAGAAGCCTTTTTGGAAGATGAACCGAACCAAGGCCGAAATTTGCCACTAACGGAGACTACAGAGGATGGAATGAAAAGTTCCATACCCTGCAGCACCACATCAGCAACAGAATCAGCAGCGGCATTGGGATCATCCGGCGAGAAGCATACTTGTCGCCAAGGGTAGGATGCAAAGAAGGACCGTATCCCATACCAATCTGCTGACTTGTAGTGCCACATACGGCGGCTGCGTGCAGCCGCGAGCACGTGAGAGGCACCGTACTCCGGACAAGGCAATGGTCTGAGGAACCAAGTGGGGTGCCTACGGATACATAGTACCCGTCCGGATGAGAAGTCAGCAGAAGGTCCAACAGTGAAGGCTTCTGGCTTTCCACATCTGGGATTCGCGTGGGCGTGGTGACCTGTTGTATCAGGCCATATGCCAGAGCGAAGTCGTGAACAGATCTCCCCGCATGATCGGTCTTACTGGATCGGTCTTATCGCTGGAGACGATATCTGCGTCTCGGTCGGAAGAGCAAGGCCGGCTTTGCTGTGTGGTGGTGGACAGCATTAAGATTGGTATGTAATCCCCTGATGTTGCAGAAGTCTACAGCCAGTGTGGCAGGGGGTGCCAAGGTATTTCTGCTCTTGCCTCGGGCATTGTTGAGCGCAGTTTTGCCCCTCCCCCCCAGAGTAAGAGGGGCAGCCTAGGTGTCCACGTTCAGGTGCGTTTTGAGTGAACGCGGACGTCCAGAGAGGGATTCTCCAACGCTAGCGCAGTTGGTATCCTCCTGGGGTAATAAACAATTTTTCAAATGCGCCATCATAAGGGGGGTTAGGGGATTGGGCCTCCGGTATCCTCACTCACTCGGCGAAACAACGCAACCGTTGTTTTCACACCGGTTTTCTGTGAGGCCGTCTATTACTCCGGTAGAGCCCGCCTAAGATGAACCTGGTACTGAAACCTTTTCAGAAACCGGCTTGTTCGGGAGGCTGGAAGTCATCAAACCAGCGCTTGAGACGATTCGTGATGACCCTTGAGAACAGCTTAATACTCAATACTCAATTCGTTTATTGCACTCCACAATGTTAACAGGTGTAAAAAAATAAATATAAAAGTATCAATCATGGACCCTGTCGGGCACGGCAATGTAGGAGAGAGGAGGAAGGTTTATGTTTTATCATGTTTAATATAGTATCTACATATTTGGTAATTACCATTTCTTTATTTGTATAGTTTTGCCGTTATGTTTAGGTCCTATATAATTGAGGGGGGCTTATTGCCATTATCCGGACAAAAATTGAAATTCCGATCTGCTACTGAGAATTCCACAGAAAACCCAATAACACCGCTCGATCTGGAAATGGAATTGAAGACCCATATCAATTTATTGAAAAAAAAAAAGTTGGGTAACTAAACTTGTATTATAGCCGAGTTAGTTTCCTGGGAACTTCAGGAAATTCTCATATTTTTCGGGATCGGAAGTACCTATTGAATATGATAGTGCTGGTCACAAACTATCATCATCATCAGCCTATATTCGTCCACTGCTGGACGTGGCCTCTCCTAGTGAACGCCAAATAGCCCGATCTTCGGCTTTCCTCATACAGTCGCTGCCGTAAATCAGTTTTCTGGGATTTCCGAGAAATTCTCATATTTTCCCAGGATAAAAAGTAGCCTATATATTATTCCCGGTCACATACTACTTGTGTGCCAAATTTCATGCGGATCAATCTAGCCGTTTTTCCGTGATTGAGTAACAAATAAACAGACTTATAAGATTAATATGATTAGTGTGATGATTCAAATACTATTAATCTTTAATTAAACACACTTCTTTACTTACAGAAAGAAAGAAAGAAAGAAAAAGAATTTATTGACACAGTCACGGACACTGCACACATAGCATAAAAAAAACTAAACTAATTATCTTATAAATAAATATTGTGTGTCCCACGGCTGTGCCAAATAGGTCCATTTCAGCTAAATGCCAGACTGCCTGTGAGCTGCCTGGCGCTGGTTTTCAAGTGGATCTCAAAAGGTGAGAACCACGGATGCAAATCAGTCTTTCAACACAGAGATTAAAGTTAAATATAAGTATAAATGTGTTCAATTATTTGTACCTACATCAACACCTGTATTAGTGCATAGAGTTTTTGTCTCTGTAATGTATTTTATATGGAATAAATTTTATTATTATTATTATTATTAAATAAAAAAAAAATAAAAAAAAAAGAAGGTATAAATAAAGAAAAACAATACAAAAATAATAATATATAGGTAGTACCACAGGCTGATAAATATTAATAAATTGAATAAATATTGATACATAGGGTAGTAGGTATATGGTATGTGTAGTGTATGGTTACACTCTAAACTAAACCCTGAGCGTGAGTATTGGGTTAACCCCGTACGCGACGAAGCCGCCCGCGCCTGTGCTCACGTGCACACTCGGCTCATGCTTGCAGTAGTGTACCTATTCTTAATAAATTCGTTATATAATTCTATCCTTTAATTAATTCAGATAGTTAATCTGATATTTTCAGATAGATATTAGTGTACCTATATAGATACCTATTTTTATATTTTAAAAGCGTTAGTCCTAGGTTCGATTCCCAGGTCGAGCAGTGTTATTGGGTTTTCTATAAAATTGTCAGTAGCAGCTCAGAGTTTGGATTTGTGCCCGGTTAATAACATGGGACCTAAAAAAAGGCGAAACTTAACATTGGTACCTACACCTCTGCCTAACCTTCGGGGAATACAGGCATGATGTTATACCTATTATGTATATTTTGCTTAAAATCACAACATCAGGGAGAGTTAACTTGGGGAACACTCCTGTCCAACACAGCACAAGACCATACCGAATGGCCCAAGCAAACCTACAAAGAAAGGAACTGGCTACCACCGAACTCTTTTTAGAGGCCAGTAAACGCAAGATCGCATGGGCACTGATTCAGGAGCCCTATGTGGGAGGAGCGCGAGGTATGAGGAGCTACCGTGGAGCGAGAGTCTACCAGTGCGAAGTCGATGGAAGTGGGAGGGTAAAGGCGGCAATCGCCGTCTTTGACGATGACTTGGATGTCATCCCCTACCCGAAACTCACCACAAACAATATCGTTGTGGTGGGGATCCGGACTAAAGCCTGGGAAATCGCAGTAGTCTCCTACTACTTCGAGCCAGAGCAACCCATAGGGCCATACCTGAACCAGATGACCCGGATCAGAATGGAAGTGGCCAACGGTAGATTGCTGATAGGTGGCGACGCGAATGCTAAAAGCTCGTGGTGGGGCAGTACAATTGAGGACCCCAGGGGAGAAGAAATGTCCGGGACCCTGGAAGAGTTGGAGCTTCAGGTACTGAACACTGGAGACACGAGACGATACAGGAGCAACATCCTCGGACCACAATACAATATTTTTTAACATTAAAGTCAAAAGGGAATTAGGAACTAACATAAAAAGAACTACTAGGAAATACAATACTAAAAAGGCAAATTGGGAAAACTTTAGATTAAAATTACATGAAATTAAAAATAACAACAACCTAAATTTATAATAATAATAATAATAATAATAAAGCCATTTATTTCCAAAAAGAAGATCAGCATAAATTATAAATAAAATAAATAAACAAATTACTTTTTGGGCACCCAAGATAGGGCAAAGGCCTCCTCCTTACATTTCCAAAAGCTCCTTTCTTTAGCGAGCCTGGTCCAAGTGTGACCCGCGACTCGCATTAAGTCGTCACTCCAGCGTCGGCGGGGGCGACCGCGTCGGCGTGTGTCACCGCGCGGCCACCAGTGCAGCACGCACTCGCTCCAGCGCCCGTCTTCAGTACGCGTGACATGACCAGCCCAGCGCCATTTTAGCCTGCAGGCTAATTCTGCTACATCAGTCAGTCTTGTGTATGATCTGACTTCAGAGTTTCGAATTCTGTCTCGTAGTTTCAGACCCAGCATGCTACGTTCTACTGATCGCTGGAAAACTTGTAGTTTGTTGACTATTTCTTTGGTTAGTGCCCAACTCTGACAACCGTAGAGCAGTGTAGGGGAAACAACAGTTTCGAACGCTTTCTTTTTTAATGCAATTGGCAGGTTCGATTTGAAGATGTGCTTTAGAGACCAATATCGTTTCCAAGCAAGTTTAATTCTGCGCTCTACTTCGCCTATCGTTTGTTCTTTAAACGAAATTCTTTGGCCTAAGTATAAGTACTCTTCAACATACTCTAACGCATTGGATGTTATTTGTATTGGTATGCTTTCTCTGTTGGTCATTATGCAAGTTTTTTTGAGATTCATAGTCAAACCACATTTTCTACTCTCTTTATCCAGAGTTTGTAACACATATTCTAGGTTTTGGTGGTTTTCACAGATGAGTACGATGTCGTTTGCAAAGCGCAAGTGGTTTAATGTTTCTCCATTTATATTAATTCCTACAGAATCCCACTTTAAGTTTCGGAAAATAGTTTCAAGGAGAGCAGTAAAAAGATTTGGAGATATCGGGTCCCCTTGTCTAACTCCACGTTGTATTTCGAACGGTCTTCCTTGTCTGTCTAATTTTACTGTGGCTTTACCTCTTTTATATATTTCTTTTAATATTGCTATATATTTGTGTGGCACTCCTTGTTGGTATAGGGCTTCCCATAGAGCTGAATGTGCGATTGAGTCGAACGCCTTCGAATAATCGACGAAAGCAATGTAGAGTGTCTTGTCGTATTCTTCGTACTTCTCGATGATTTGTGCCACAGTAAATATATGATCAATTGTAGAGAATTTGGGACGGAAACCTGCTTGTTCTTTCGGTTGGTTAGGTTCTAGGAATGGCATTATCCTTTTAAGTATTATTTGAGTAAATAATTTGTATGATGTTTGCAGCAGGCTAAGAGTGGGGCGCTGCTGTGCTCATGTACACATCAGCTCTGCATTATTTAATATTTAAATAAAAATCTCGAAGTGTTTCCAAGACTCTGAGTGCAAAAACGTAAAGAACAATAAGTGATTAACTATATAAAGTGTGGGCATAAGCCCAAATAAAGTGTGAACAAATATATTTGACTATAAAAACTTCTTAAAAACAACAGACCGATCGAAATATGGTTTATCTTTAGGATAGATCATTTAGTGTGGAAAGCAAATGTGTATGAAACTGTTTGTAGTTGTCGTGAAATAAAACTTTAAAAGTGAGAAGTGATGAAATCAATTTTATATACTTAAGAGATAACCTAAAAACAAAGACTGTAAATCATATAAAAAACGACGACAGTACTTTATGCGCCATCTAGTTTACAATAGATGAGTTACCTAGTTGCACCATCTAGTGGCAAATTACAAAATAACTTCGAGTTTGTAACATCGCATCGATTTTGGTATCGTAGTAACCCACATAGTACTACTGGTTACCACTGGAGGGAGATACTAGTACATCTATAACAAAAAAAAATATATATATATTTTATTGACCATGGAGGAATTACAGAAGCTAATTTTGGATATGAAATTTGAACTGCAGCATAGATTTGTTACTGTGGAAACGTCACTCACAAAACTCGAAGACAAAATAACATCAAACATAAACAGTAATGTTAATAATAAGTTTAAATACCTAAATGAAACCTTGGGAACATTAAATTCGCAAATAGAAGAACAAGACAAAAGACTTTATGAAGCAGAGAAACTTGGTATTTTTCGGTGTAGAAGAAGGAGAAAAGTCATACTCTCAGTTGCAAGAAAAAAATATAAATATTATACAAGAAAAATTAAAAATATGCATTAAGGAATTTGAGGTGAAATCAATAAGGAGATTAGGCAAAAAAGGTGATAGAATCAGACCAGTGGCGGTCGCGTTTACAACACTTACAAGACCGCAAAGGAGTATGGGAGGGAATTTACAGGGTTATTGGAAGGACCGCCAGGAGACAGGAAGACTTGACCCTATCTATCGATGGTGCATTCCTAAGCCCAAGAGAATCGGCTGCCCTACTAGCAGATACATTCTACTCAAGGACCCAGAGGACGAGGACAACGCTGACTACAGGCGAATTAGGGAAGCAGCCAATCGAGTAAACGACTGGGTCTATGATGAATATCATGACCCACCTTTTACAACATTGGAGCTGAAGACGGCCGTGGCAGGTTTCAATCCTAAGAAGGCACCTGGGGGAGATGGTGTAACATCAGATATCTGTAGTCGAGTAATCTGCTAGGACCCGGACGCTTTCCTTGCCCTTTACGACAAATGCCTAGAATTGGCACATTTCCCGGACATCTGGAAAGAGGCAACGGTGGTGGTCCTCAGAAAACCGGGCAAGGACAATTACACGAGCCCCAAGTCATACAGACCGATAGGCCTACTGCCGGTCTTGGGGAAGGTCCTGGAGAGGATGATAGTAGCACGGATAAAATGGCAGCTTGTGCCGCGGCTTAGTACTCGCCAGTTTGGCTTTATGCCCCAGAGGAGCACCGAGGACGCCCTATATACGCTAATGGAGCACGTAAAGGACAAGTTGAGGCTGAAAAAGCTAATTGTCCTGGTGTCATTGGATATAGAGAGAGTCTTCGACAGTGCCTGGTGGCCAGCTATAAAAGTCAGACTGGCTGAGGAAAAGTGCCCGGTGAACACCAGGAGGCTACTAGATAGCTGCCTCGACAGTAGAAAAGTCAGGGTTCAGTCAAGTCACACGAGAGACGAACAAGAGCTGTGCCCAAGGGTCAATCGGTGGTCCAATCCTGTGGAACCTCCTTCTCGACCCACTGCTGCAAGACTTAGAACAGCGCGGGAATTTCGCACAGGCGTTTGCGGATGATATCGTTCTGGTCGTTAATGGAGATGTGGCAGCCGAAGTTTCGCGAACCGCTAACGCAGCCCTCGCTCATATTCAGAATTGGGGCGTCAGGAACAAATTAAGGTTTGCACCGCACAAAACCTGTGTGATGGTCATTACTAACAAAATTAAATACGACACCCCAGTCCTGAACATGGCCGGGGTAGACATCCATATGGTTGGCGAAATGAAGCTGCTGGGTCTCATCATCGATCCGAAACTGACATTTAACAAGCACGTGGCGAGCGTTTGCAAAAAAGCGGCAGATATTTATAAACAATTGTCCCGCGCTGCCAAAGTTAGTTGGGGACTAAATAGGGAGGTCATACATACCATCTCCACTGCAACTATCGAACCGATAGTCACATATGTGGCTGGCGCCTGGACTCCCGCTTCTAAAAAGCTAGGGATACGGAAGAAGCTAAGCTCCATCCAACGAGGATTTGTCCAGAAGCTCTGCAAATCTTACCGTACCGTATCGCTCAACTCGGCACTGGTGCTCTCCGGGGTACTACCTCTAGACCTCCGCATACAAGAGGCAGCCGCCATGTATGAGGCAAGGAGAGGGTCATCCCGGCATGTACCAGGAGACCGGGAGATCGAGCGTATGGTACCCTGCTGCGCAAATGGCCTTGGAGTTCATGTGCCTGGCAGACCAAGAGCTTGTGGATAGCCACAACGTGCAGACAGTGCAAATATTCACTGACGGTACCAAGATTGAGGGGAAGGTCGGAGCTGCATTATACCTATGGGATAATGATAGCGAAGTCCAGAACCTCAAGCTTAGCCTTGCCGCGTACTGCACTGTCTACCAGGCGGAACTGCTGGCCATTTTTAAAGCGACGGACATAATCCTCAAGCGTAATGAGATGAGCTATGGTTTGTACAGCGACTCAATGTCAGCATTGCAGACTCTGGCAAGCCATGGCTCGCTCCATCCTCTGGCAGTACACGCACGAGCCAACTTGGCATTGGCTTTGGAACAGAACAAGGATGTCTCCCTGTTCTGGATCAAAGCCCATGCGGGTCTGCCAGGGAATGAGCGCGCGGATGAGCTGGCGAAGGAAGCGGCATTGACGTCGCGGAGGAAGCCGGACTATGACCAGTGCCCAATCTCATTCATCAGACGCCAGATCCGAATGGGATCGCTCGATGATTGGAATCGGAGATATGGGTCTGGCAAGACGGCTTACGTGAGGAAAATGTTTCTTCCGGATACCATAGCTGCCTTCCGTATTGTAAGCCAGGTGCGGCCAACAGGCATTCTCACGCAGATTTTGACGGGGCACCGTGGGTTCTCCGAATACTTAAACCGTTTTAACCGTGTTAAGGGGAGACCAGCGTGCATCTGCGATCCCGATGAAGCCGAGACTGTCCAACATATACTCATAGATTGCCCGATCTTCGCCAGGGAACGCTACCAGCTAGAGTGTGAGTTGAACGTCAGGCTGCAGAGGGACACCGTGTGGGAAGTGACGTCCGGTAAAAAAAGGAATATTTTTCTAACATACTGCGTGAATGTGGCCACAAAAGTAATAAATATAAATAAAAATTGAAATTACACTATGCTTCATTACATATTGTTATATTTAAATAGAAGCATAGGACGAGTAGCATTAATTAAAATAAGAAATCAGTTGTATAAGAAAATAATAATAAGCATTAGAAATAAGGATGTGTAGTAGACGTAGCATATAAGAACTTGTAAATAAAAATTTGTAGTCAGTTTTTCTCTCCCTAAATTACGCTGAAATAAAGAAATCAGCAGAATAGTAAGTACTTAAGTGGGAGTCCCACCCACAAGAAAGAACGGAGATGGCATAAAAGCGAGAACTAGTATGGATAAGGTATAGTTAAAAATAGGCGCCAATTACGTTGGCGGGATTGGTAAAAAAAAAAAACCTCAATCAGCAATGTAATATGGGAGGTACTTTCCAGTTCAAAATCCAAAAAGTGGGTTTGCGTGGACAGTAAAAATGGTTTAGCAATGACGACATCAAAGATATAGTTGAACCGCTATCAATCGAAACGTCTACCGGCTATCCATCTATGTCTTGGATGATAACTATCACTTCGTCACTATTAGTAGAAGGTTCAATGCTTATCGAAACCTGTTTTGCCAAGCAAAAATCTGAAGTAACAAACTTCAGATTTTTGCTTGGCAAAACAGGTTTCGACTTTGTGACCCAACTTTTTGTAGAATGAACACGGTTCGGGCTTACTTGGGACAAAAGCGGTCTTTGAATTTGTGGAATTCGAATTACCCGGCAAACTATTCGTTCCCTGATCGATTCTAGGTCGCTTAGTACATGAAGCTTACCTATGACCCAGCTGGCCACACAAAATCACTTCATATCACCACTACCCCGTTTTCACGAAGAATCCGCAGTTTGGTTACCCTTAGTACTATTAATCGAAACAACGTGAAGGGGAATTCTTTGAAGTACTACACGGCTTAACATAATATGAAAAAACAAAAACATCGATTCACTATAAAATTGACAGTAGCAGCTCGGAGTTTGGATTTGTGCCCGGTTAATAACATGGGACCTAAAAAAAGGCGAAACTTAACATTGGTACCTACACCTCTGCCTAACCCTTCGGGGAAGACAGGCATGATGTTATACCTATTATGTATTTTTATATTTGTGCCTAATCATAAAATAACAAACAAACATACTCCAAAGTACCTACCTAACTATCTACTTATACTAATAATAACAAGTAAATTTTAAAACAAATAGGTCTATGTACTTAGATATCTTTTCGTACGAAGATATTTTTTCTTGTTTTGGCATTTTTATATTTCACTTATTGCAATCAGTTTTGTTAATCTTTGACGACATCAACAATCAATTTATTTATAAAAAAATATTTACAGTTACTCATGTATAGATAGTAACTAAACTAAGCACTTCTATTAAGGGTCCGGCGGAGCGTGAATTGTCCACAAAAACGTAATACCGAAATAAATCGTAATCCAGACAATATTCTATCAAATTATGTTATCATTTGGATTTATATACTGTTAATCTAGGTTCCTACGATGCTATTTCGTCTGCTACTACTTCACTTTGCTTAGCCAACATTCGGTCAATACCAGAATATCGCAATGAAACCCGATAAGCTCCACGAATGAAAGGACTTCATCAAAATTTACATTTACACCCACGCTACAAATGTTGAAATGTAGTATTTTAAACCCTTTATACGGACGTGTAATATACCGTAGACAATTTTTTGGTTCGCATTTATATGATTTAGATACAATTAGTGAGTCAATTTCTTGACTAACGATATTAAGATTAGCCATTTTAGTGTATAAATTAGTAGGGTCTGCTCAGATTTGATTAAAATCTGCTTTCCACCTTCTATTTTCCGAAGGAATATATTTCCATTGGTGGCCCAGTAGAACTTATAGTTATTCAGCTTTGCATATTCCCTTGTAACGAAAAAGAGCTTTCTCGAGCTGGCTGGGAGATATTCAACAACATATATCGGGCGACGGTCATCAGCTAAACCAATCTTATGAGTTAAGTCGGTCTTGTTTTGAATGTTTTCTATTGAAGTCTTTCGCAAGGCTAAGGAATTCGTGTTTTATTTGAACGCTGGCGAAGTCAGTGATAATTGGCCTGGTTGCTCCCGGTTTTCCAGAAAGCCGGTATATATCACGAATATGGGTTTTATTAATATTCATATCAATCGCCATTCCCACCTTTGTTATGACATCAGCTAAGTCCACAGTAGCTTCAGTTTCTTTAGTTTGTGGAAAATTGCGAATTTCGACACTAGACGACCGAGATAAATGTGGGAGGTCTTGAGTTTTCGCCTCTAGCAATTGAATAGTATATTTATAGGTCTGTTTTTCGCGCCTCAATTTGTTTAAACATTTCATCATACTGTCCATTAATAAAGACAATACTTTTTTCAATTTCCATGTTTGACTTCTGGATAT
Source organism: Acronicta aceris (assembly GCA_910591435.1). Taxonomy (NCBI): domain Eukaryota; kingdom Metazoa; phylum Arthropoda; class Insecta; order Lepidoptera; family Noctuidae; genus Acronicta; species Acronicta aceris. The sequence goes on along the minus strand of OU342757.1, from coordinate 13,911,976 downwards.
CATTGTTTTGCCGCTTTAGTTCTGCGATTTCTGACACTAGTTTTGACATCGAGGAGTTTTGTTCAGCCATGAATTTCATGAAGTGCATCTCTTGCTAATTTTTCCATGTCTTTAACATTTTTAATACTTCATTCTTAACATAACATTACACTAAGCGTGTGGACATAACTTGTCCACACGCTTGTATTCCCCGTAGGGTTATTCAGAGGCGTACTGATGTACACCCACAGTTCGCCGGTATGTTTAGGTTCCATGTAATAGGGGACGAGCCTTTAATCGGGCACAAATCCAGACTCCGAGCTGCTACTGAGAAATTCATAGAAAAACCCAATAACACTGCTCGAACCCAGGACCTCTAGCGTAGCAGTCGCGCTTGGGACCACTAGACTAGTGAGGCAGTCAAGACGTTGTCACATGTGTATTAGATTAAACGGTAGATAATTTGAACTAAAAAAAAATTCAAAATTAAATTTAGTGCATCATGATTGAAATGTGTAAGTTTTGATTTAATGTTTAAGTGTTAATGAAACGTGAAGCTAGTGACAGAAACGTCGTCGGGGCGGGGTTGGATTCCGCGCGCCATTTTTTTTAGATTATTGTAGTACCTACACATGAATGAAACTTTACGTCTAAAAGGGACCGCCAAATAAGTACTAATTTCATGAACGAGAGCGATGTTGCCGCTCTTACGTGCAGTGCCTACAGGTCAAATGAGGTTATTAGACAATATGATACAGGATGTTGTGTTTAATTTAGATTATTTACGCATTTAGTTTGTTCGAAAATATATTTTTTTGAATGTTGGTGTTATATCTAATTTCATAATTTTAAAGTGTTTTGATTAACCAGTGGGAATCGTAGTTTCATTTAATGTCGTTATGTCGTCACCACTCTATAAATAATGCAAAATATTATTGTGAATTGTTATTACTATTAGTATGAATAACGAACTTCATTCTGAAGTGTAAGGTGAATAGAAGAGACCTGTGTTTATAATTACATTCTGTGTACATAATTACGCTTCTTTTATTGAAAGGTGTTAAGAAAAACAATGTTATTTATACCTACATGAATTTATTAAACAGTCATATAATTTTCATACAAATAGTTTCAATGAATAAACAAGTGCTCTTATAACTAAATAATTAATTGCTAATAATGTGTTTGAAATCATTTAAAATATCATTGATTACGTTACTCAAATATTAAATCTTTAAAAGATACACAAGGTTTCATAATAACTACAGTTTAAACCATTGCATCACAATATCCCCATGGCAAGGTGTGAATTTAATCTGAAAGTATCTGGACTTTATCATCATTTCTATTTAATACTTCTTTACTAACTTGTTGTGAGTACAATACATTGTACTCACAACAAGTTAGTAAAGAAGGCTTGATAGATCTTATAATGTTCATTTTAAACGATTGACTTTTATTTAATAACAATGAGTCTCTATAATTACTTAAATCAAACTGTTAATGCAACATAGTTTTGCTCTCACACCTGTGAATTCTGTTATTAAATCAACTCCCATAACGGCACTCGTGTAGATCGCACGCGTCTATCGATTATCGTGTTAAACGTTATTTTACCGGATACGAAAACCTAATAATATGTAGTTGGGTACCTAATTATGGCATCAGGTGATCGTGAAAAGGAAGAGACCGACATGGATCGAATTTATATGAGTGAAGCGAGTAAGATGGATATAACTGTAACAGAAGAATGTGGGGAGAAAAAGAACAGATGGGAGGAAGATACCAATAAATCTGAACTAAGTAACGATTTTATGGAGTATTCAACGGAACGACCAATGAAACGAGATAGAGAGGAAGAAGAAACTGATTGGATTACAGTTGAAAATAAAGGCAAGAAACCGAAATGCTTAAAAAGGGAGCTATTCATTTCAAGCAGGGAGAAACTCCCTTAACAATTTGCGATCGCAAAATTATTTACTAGTCTGGGTTTAACCGATATTATTAGAATAAAATACATGAACCCCTACAAGTTGAGAATAGAAGTCCCAAATAAAGAATGTGCTAGTAAGTTGTTAAACTGTCAGGAATTCCAAAAAAGGGAGTGGAAAATTCAGGGAGCTACGGATGTAAATGTGTCATATGGCATCATACGGGATGTAGACCTGGAGCTGACTGACAGTGAAGCACGAGACGCAATCAAGTGTTCTAACGACACCGAGATATTATCTTTAAAGCGGTTGGACCGGCGAGATGAGGATGGTAACTGGGTACCTAGTGAGTCAGCTCGAGTGGCCTTTAGCGGCTCTTACCTACCAGGTTTCATATATGTGGGCAACTTACGCACGAAAGTCGAGCCCTTTATATTTCCTGCGACTCAGTGCTCTAAATGTTGGAAATTTGGACATTCCAAGAATAGATGTGTAGTGAATAAAGTTAGATGCCCGAAGTGTGGAGATCAGTACGACAACTGTGAGGCTACAATATTCAGGTGTGTCAACTGTAAAGGGGACCATATGGCGCTGGATAGAAGGTGTCCAGTATATGCAAAAGAAAGACGACTAAGGGAGTTAATGGCAGAATTTAATTGTACCTACCGCGTTGCTTGTAATATGTACGTCACTCCCCAAGTAATACTAGAATCACGTGTCAAGGAGGATGAAAAGCCAAAAATTGAAATGAATAACAGTTTCAATAGTCTAGTAATACACCGATTCTATCGGAATTCCCGCCATTGTTTACATCGAAACGACCGAGATCATCGCAAGGAGTAGATAACAAAAATAAACAACCGAGTAATGTAAGTAAATCAAAGTGGGGATGTCATCATGACCCGCCCAACCGCATTCCAGAGCGACAACCTGAGAATGAAACGGGCAATAGCGAAAACAATACGCGACAGATGTATTTTAGCGAGCTCTTAACACGAATTAAAAATATTATTTTTATGAGGAATTTAAGTTTACAGGAAAAAATTAAAGAGGCAGTTAAATGTTGCATTGAATGGCTAGTAATAGTGGTATTTGATAACATGTCCGAATGGCCTATATTGAATACGATTATTGAACTTATTAATGGATCTAACAATGTATCCTAAAAATAAGACTATTAAATTAAAACTATTACAGTGGAATGCACTAAGTCTAAGACCGAAAGCTATAGCTTTAGAAAATATTCTAATACTTGAAAAAATTCACATCTGCATTATATCTGAGACATGGCTTGAGCCAGATAGTCATTTGAAAATTGGATGTTTCAATATCTTTAGGCAAGATCGGGACGATTCTTATGGCGGAATAGCAATTCTAGTTCATAAATCGATAAAAGCGCAAAATAGTTATGTCAACTTACAGAATAAAAACATACAGGTGCTATGTATCAAATTTTTTAATTGTAGCTTCTTGGAAAATGTTGTTGCCATATTTTGTCCTCCTAATATTTATACTACTCATGAAGATTGGAGAATGTTATTTTCTAAATGGTCTAATAAAACACTGATAGGGGGGATTTTAACGGACATCACCTTAACTGGTCTTACAAAAACGATAGCAAGGGTATACAAATCCACGATGCAGCTGCTGACTGCAATTACGTTTCGCTAAACACTGGTGAGTTTACACGACTAAGAATGGTATTAAATACTTTACAAAAAAGTGCACCTGACGTTACGTTTGCGTCATCAGATATCGCATTACACTTTAATTGGTGTGTCTTAAATGAAAGCCTAGGAAGTGACCACTTAATGGTCCTTGTATCATCCGAAATTATATGTAATAATAAGGTAAATAGGAAGCGTAACTATAAAAAGGCAGACTGGCAAAAGTACAAAGAAACTCTCATAGATAAAACCAGAAATATCTATCTTACTGGTAATGCACAACAAATGTATGATACTGTGATAGAGTTAATTAATTTAGCGGCTAGTGAATCAATCCCAGATATTAAGATATGCGAAGATCCTACCAACAAATTTATCCCAAAGCCCTACTGGTCACCGAACTTGTCGAGGGCAGTGGCAGTACGTAGGCGGGCACTAGTACAGGTTAGACGAAACCCTATACCCACCAACTTTATCGAATTTAAAAAACAGGTTGCAGAGGCGCAACGTCTTATTCGTAAAGCCCTTGCAGAATCTTTTCATAAATTTTGTGATAGTATAGATGTGATGTATTCTTGTAACGAGATGTGGAACAAGATGCGATGGTTTAAAGGATATAAAGTTAATAAAATGGTCTGTCTAGATTCTGTAAGAGCTAGTGAATTTCTTAGTCAGTTAACACCAGACTATACTCAGACGCAATCACCCGAATTCAGTTCGAGTAATTCTCAGTTGGAGGCCCCAATTTCGGGACAGGAACTTATTAATACTTTGAAAATTAAGGATACTGCGCCCGGAGAAGACGAGATTTCATATTCTATGATCTTCCATTTTCCGAGTAGACAGTTGTTACTTGATCTTTTTAATAGATGTTTATCACAAGGGGAGGTACCAAAGCAATGGAGAAATGTTAAAATAGTCCCTGTTCCTAAACCGGGGCGCGATCCAAATGATATTTCTTCACTAAGACCAATTTCGCTTATATCTTGTATTTGCAAAACTTTACATAATATAATAACCAAACGACTTGAATGGTATTTTGAGAACAAAGATTTTATTTTCTAAAAGTACAACGGGATTTCGCAGGACCCAATCATGCTTGGATAATCTGGTACGGCTAGTGATGCAAATACAGATAGGTTTTACAAATAAACAACAAACACTAGGATGTTTCGTTGACATAAATAATGCCTACAACAACGTAAACATATCGAAAGTAGTAACTAAGTTGGATAGAATGGGCGTAGGAGCATCTATATGCCGATACATATGGGAATTTTTAAAGGAAAGACGCTTAGCCATATCAGAGTCGGGAACTAATACTTCAATTATAAGATGGACGTTTAAGGGTCTGGCCCAGGGTGATCCTATGTCTCCAATTTTGTTTAACATAGTAACGAGCGATATTTGTAGTCAGATGGCAAACGTATACATCTCCCAATATGCGAATGATTTTGCTCTTTATATATCTGGTCAAAATTTAACATTTACTAGCTTTTGCCAGCGACTTCGTCCGCGTGAAATAGTTACTTTGTTCCCTAGTTCTTCGCCCGCGGTTTCACCTGCGTTGCCCCGTTCCTAAGGGTTGTAGGAAGTAGTAGAAGAAAGAAGTAGGAACGGGGTTCCTAAGGGTTGTAGCGTGATGTTTTATAGCTTGAAACCTTTCTCATGAATCACTCATTTTCCCAACATTTCCCTTCACTGCTCTGCTCCTATTGATCGTAGCGTGATGAAAAGTATACTATAACCTGCCCAGGAGTATGAAGAACAATTGTACCAAGTTTCGTTGAAATCCGTCGAGTGGTTTTTGTTTCTATAACGAACATACAGACAGACAGACAGACAGATAGACAAAAATTTTACTGATTGCATTTTTGGCGTCAGTATCGATCACTAATCACCCGCTGATAGTTATTTTGGAAATATATTTCATGTACAGAATTGACCTCTCTACAGATTTATTATAAGTATAGATAGATGACGGTAACTCTACAGGAAGCTATCAACAAATTGGCAATTATATTAGAAGAATTAGGACTCGAACTTTCCCCTACAAAAAGTAAACTGTGCTTATTTTCTAGAGGTAGATCACAGCTACCGGCCAATATAAACTTAAATGATATCAAACTAGAAAACGTTCCTACAGTTAAATATCTGGGACTTTGGCTAGACAAAGTTTTAAAATGGGGAAAACAAATAAATGAAACTGCCCAAAAATGTATGAAATTTTTAAATGTTTTTAAGGTGCTTGCAGGTTCATCGTGGGGTGTACATCCTATACATTTGAGACGGATATACATTTCAATTATTCGTAGCAGGCTGGATTTTGCAAGTTTTTTACTAGAAAACAGTGCTAAAACGAATTTAACAAAATTGGACAAAATTCAAAATCAAGCCATGAGAGTGGTTGGGGGCTTTATAAAAAGTAGTCCAATCCATGTAATGGAATCTGAATTATGTTTGCCACCATTGTTTGTGAGACGTAAATATTTATCTGTTAAATTTTGGTATAAATGTAAATCTATTGCTGACAGCGAGACTTTCTCCATTATATCGAAATTAAACTCACTCTGCGAACAGTCATCTTATTGGATTAATAATATAAACTAACTAGGCTGAAGGCAACACTGAGAGTTGAGTAGAAACAAATAGCTAAAATACCTTATTAATTGATAAACTGATAACCTATAAATAACTTACATATACTTCAATAATTTAATCTAATTTCAATACAATCTAACAGAGCAACTATTTCACACGAAATCCGAAGCAAAAGAGAGCGAGCCGTTGGTGTCCAGTCTTTTTATCTTCTCGTACTGACAGTAGCTAGGTAAGTGATCACGGTCGTCCGGTAGGAGGCGCTGGGGTGGCTGCTACCGGTCATTGGGTTGCCAACACGGCCATGCTGCACCGTGCCCACCCCGGGCACGCTCACTCCACCTGGATAATTATTTTTGTAGCAGTCGAGTAGGTTCGATTCTGTAAACATATACTTATATCACTTGTACAATTATGCTCATAGTTTAACAATAACCCAAGTCGGTCATCATGTCAAACAAGGCACGATTCATAATTAGCAAGTCTACTCGGCCCCAACGTGAAAATTTCCTTTAGACTTAGGTAATTTCACTGTTTAGGGAAAAGCAGATTCTCCCAGCTCCAAGATCCTCATCGTCAGGACGCACCTTTAGGCTTAGGCTACGTCCATCTATCTTTTCCAGATGCACCTTTAGGCTTAGGAAACACCTTTGACAGATTTCAATTTACATGAGTATCAAGTGCTGTCGAGTGCTAGTAATGTCACAAAAGCTATAATGTGCCAGAAACAAGTACTTACAATTTATGTCTTAATAATAATAAACTTGATAAATATTTGTAGCAAAAACATTAGAATGCAGTTAACCTAAACGCTGAATGGAGCAGAATAATTAGAAAAAATAAAAGCATTATTACAAAAATAAATATTTTGTGACCCACTCGCGAGTACATTATGTCATGTCGTTCCGTTATATTTCTGTCTAATAATATATCACAATCCGACAGTTCGTTCAAAACATAAAACTCCATATTTTCTAAGTTGACCGAATCGTAATTTAATATTTACTTGAACTTTTGTAGATATTTACAGTTTGTATGCTATCGTTTGAAAACTCTTGCAAGATCACAGGGGCGCTAGGGTAGCTATTGGTATCAATAACTCTCTACACAGATTTTCCCTAATGATGGAACAGCCACTACCAGTGTCATTAAATGCGGAACACATACGTGTTTGGACAGAGGCATTATCAAACAACATTGACTTTGACATAACTTGTACAGTTATTAACATTAACAATATGATGGTTAGGTACATTGGTTACATTTTCCAATAAAAACCAATACCGTTCGGCCATCCCAATTTCAATTGTAAATCTCAATGATTTTAGCCATGATCACCTTTATCACTTGCATCAACATCATCATTATCATCAAACAAATATAGACATAAGCAAATTGGTCAGATTTCACCAAGATACACGGCAACATTCCTGCCTCGATTCTCCAGCAGCTACTGAAGCTACGGATTGACCTCCGAAGCTAGCTCAGTAGTTGCACTCACACGTAATCACTGCTCAGTAATCTGTAATTTCACATTAGTAGGGCCAATGGCGGTAGTTTTACTTTATACCAAGAAATTATTGCATAACTCTTTCCAATCAGATACTACAGTATTCCAATGTTGTGATTTCACAAGTATCATTAAGAAATAATGATATAAAAATCAGTAACAAATTACCTATGGGTGGGTACGATAAAATATTTAAACCGGGACATATTTAGTAGACATAATTATATCCGTTAACTTTTTTCGAAGATGAACATTGTGCGACATGTGCGATTACCCTCATTCTCTCGTAATGACCATAGCAACAGAAATCTCAATGCAATTTAGCAACGATAAAAAATAACATACTACCGATTAGTAGGTACTCAAGTGTAGTCACTCGACATTATATATTTTAAATCGAAGAGTCAACACAAGATATGTTTTTCATTAAACTTTACCAATGAACATTCGATACCAGAATATTGTCAAAATTAAAACACTCACCAGATTTTGGTGTTTACCGTTTCAAGAATCGATCACAAAATGTGGTAGACTGTGCTCACCAATGCCATATTATGTTTGAACCAACGGTAATCCCGCTTCTGATATAAACTAACTAGGCTGACGGCAACACTGAGAGTTGAGTAGAAACAAATAGCTAAAATACCTTATTAATTGATAAACTGATAACCTATAAATAACTTACATATACTTCAATAATTTAATCTAATTTCAATACAATCTAACAGAGCAACTATTTCACACGAAATCCGAAGTAAAAGAGAGCGAGCCGTTGGTGTCCAGTCTTTTTATCTTCTCGTACTGACAGTAGCTAGGTAAGTGATCACGGTCGTCCGGTAGGAGGCGCTGGGGTGGCTGCTACCGGTCATTGGGTTGCCAACAATAAGAAGAAACCGTTGCTTGTTACAGTACATGGCGAACTATCTGGCCAAGATGTACATCGTTCCAAAAAATTGGAAATGTTCTCGTTGTCAACATGGATGACCAACATTGAAATAAAGGCACATATTACCTTAGTAATTAATGATATGCAGGGATGTAAGAAAGGTCATAGTTCTTCAACTCTCTTAGAGAAGTCAGTACAAACCATATTACAAGACTATGACGGTTTTTATCAGATTTATACTGATGGATCCAAGGATAGTAGGTGGACCGGAGCAGCATTTTTTGACCCTCAGTTAAATACGTCAGCTAGTTTCAAATTACATCACAAAATTTCTATAATGGCAGCAGAATTATACGCAATTTCAGAATGTTTGTCGTACATCATGTCCTGTAATCATTCAAAGTACGTGGTGCTTTGCGATTCGAAGAGTGCTCTACAACATTTAAGTGGATGTACATCAAATAAAAGGGGATTTCCCGTAGCTTATCATATTTTGGAATCAGTTTTAAAATTGCAACAAAACGGTAAAATTGTAAAATTCCAATGGATCCCAGCACATGTGAATCTGATTGGAAACGAACAAGTTGACATGCTAGCAAAGTCAGGTAGTTACGAAGGTATATTAATTCGCCATTTGCCTTTCTTCACAGACCTATTAAGAGATGCCAAAACCGAATGTTATAAAATGTGGAGAGAGTATTTTGATCAAAGATCGAAGGAGAAAGGCATATGGTACAGAATAATACAGTCAGAACCACCAAAGATACCTTGGTTCAGCGAATATAAAATAAACCGTCAATTACTGGTGACAAGTATGCGTCTGCGATCAGGACACATTCCATTAAATGCATTTGGAAATCTAATGAAGGCCGTGGATACCCCAAACTGTTCAATATGTAATACAAGGGAGGACGTATATCATGCTTTGGTGGAGTGTGCCCGGATCGGGGCAGAGCGCAGGGCGCTAGAAACAGATGCTGGCCTTAGGCTCAATGACATAGGTATTTGTAACACGCTTTTATCTGATCCCACGTCTAAAATTGTTATAAAATTATATTATTTATATCTTAAATTAATTAAGTCTAGACATTAAGTTGTTCTTTGTAAACCAATTAGGCTGACATAATCGCTCAGCGATTAAAGCCTATATAATTAATAAATAAAGATAAAAAAAAAATCTCGATACTTCCAACTAGAAATAGAAATAGAAATCTTAATTTGCAATAAAAATGTGGTAGGTAGATAAGGTGATACAACTGGTAGTAGAGACTCACTCATCTTTGTCATATTATTGACATGCAAATAGTATACAAATTATACAGTGTGTCCGGACATGGACTAGCGATATTCTAAATACTTAAATATAAACTATTTTAAAGTACAATTACACTCTAGGCTTGGGTCCAATACACTTCCCCGCTATGTGGCAGCCATTTTGTTGAAATATGCTCTATGCGAGTACAAAAAATATGATATATCCCAAAGTTTTAGTCATACTGAGATAAAAATACGCTTATTTGAAAGGCAATAACATTGTCTACCATCTGCATTACAAAGCAATGTGTTCACAATTCCATAACTTCAACAGTCACTCTTAAAGTATTAGACTTACAGTTGTGAATTGTTTATGTTGTATTGTAGCTTAGCTCAAAATCTGTCGATCTAGTAAAAAAAATAAAAAAGTTGTCGGGTATGTTTTTGTAGTAATTAACAATTATTGGTTGAATTGCATATTTTTTCTTTTTTTTTTCGACTTTCACATTTTTTTTCAAATGTTATGGAATTGTAAACACATTGCTTTGTAATGCAGGTGGTAGACAATATTATTGCCTTTCGAATAAGCCTATTTTTATCTCAGTATGACTAAAACTTTGGGATATATCATATTCTTTGTACTCGCATAGAGCATATTTCAACAAAATGGCTGCCACATAGCGGGGAAGTGTATTGGACCCAAGCCTAGAGTGTAATTGTACTTTAAAATAGTTTATATTTAAGTATTTAGAATATCGCTAGTCCATGTCCGGACACACTGTATAATAATAAGTATGTCATTGTTAGTATTAATGTCATTAGCTACAACACACAATTTACAATTTTTTATTATAATTAATTAATTCAGTCACTGTATAAAAACGTTTGTTTAAGAGCCAGACCTTCAATTTTTTTTAAAATAATGTGGTTGAGTGTTCTTTCAAATTGCTTGGAATCGCATTATTAATACGGCCACACATAACAAACAGTTATTTAAGTAAAGAGTCGTCCTTGGGACACGTGGTAGGACAATTCTATGCCGATTTCTGGTATTTCTCGGATATACCTCGTCAGCTCTAGTAAAGAAATCAGGATGCTGTCTCACAAATTTTGCGACTTCATAAATATACATGCACGGGAGAGTAAATAATTTTAATTTTTCAAAAAGGGGTTTACATGAATGCCAAGGCGCCGCATCACACATGGATCTGATAGCCTTTTTTTGGGCAGTAAAGGCTGCATGTACGTTGGTTGAATTTCCCCAAAGTAACAGACCATAGTTTAAGACTGATGCGACATAGCCATGATATGCCATAATAACCGTTTCAAGATTCGAAGTTTTTCTAAGTTTTGTCAAAATGTATACAAATTTATTTATTTTATTACGCACTTATTCTACATGTGCCTTCCAGTTTAGGTTTTGGTCGATAATTATGCCCAAAAATGACGTTTCATTTACTTTTGCTATATTGTTAGTCAAATATTTAATGTCCAAGTTTTGAAGTTTCTTACCGTAAGTACTAAATTGAATAAATTGGGTTTTGGTTAAATTAACTTGCAAATTATTATTATTATAGAGCCATTGAACTATAGAAGATATTGTATTATTTATGTCATTTAGATAATTAGTATTGGAATAATTCGATGTCATAATTAGCGAAATATCATCAGCGTATAGAAAACAGGGGTTGTGGGTTACACTTGGCAAATCGTTGATATACATCAAGAATAGTAGAGGCCCAAGTATACTGCCTTGGGGCACTCCAGACCTATTGACTCTATATGAGGATCTGTGTGTTTTTAGTTCCCTTTTATCATTTACACTCACAATTTCAACGCATTGTTCCCTATTTCTCAAGTATGTGTCTAACCATTTGTGGGCAGGGCCTCGAATGCCAGATTTTTCGAGTTTACGTAACAGTAATTCATGAGAAACGTGATCAAAGGCACTTTTCATATCAAAGAATATGCCAGTAGTTTGTTTAGACTCTCCAATATACATCTAATAAGATTAAAGCAGACCAGGGTTGTCGATTTACCTTTTTGGAACCCATATTGCTCTCCTCTTAATAAATTGTGTTTAGTAACAAACTCATATATTCGCTTATGCATGGTTACCTCAAATACCTTTGAAATTACAGGAATAAGTGTTATTGGTCTATAGTTCCCAAGTAATAATTTATCACCTTTTTTGTATATGGGTTTTACTATTGATTTTTTGAGCAGGCTGGGAAAATGCCCCTCGCTGAAAGAGAGATTCACTAAATAGGTTAAAACGGGTGTCAATTCAGTCGCACATCTCTTTAGGATACCGGTGTTGAGTTCCTCATAGCCTACGGAATTTGTAGAGTTTAGCGATGAGATAATTCTTAGAATTTCAGTACAGTCGCATGGCTCAAGAAAGATACTATTACATATATTAGGAATGTTCACGAAATCCATATCCCGATTGCTGGTATTGTCTTGTTTTGCAAGAGAGTCTATGAAATGGTCATTAAACGCATGCGCTATTTCTTTTGGATTCGTAACTCGTAAACGTAGATTCAGACTCATTTTTAATTAATTTCCATGAGGCTCTACAGATATTTTTGCATTTACAAAAATTTTTAAAATGCATTTGCTTAGTAGTTTAGAGTATGCCCTTAATTTTTCTTTACGTAAATCAAATTTATGTTTGAAATATTTTAATCGTAATAAGCACTTGGTTCTACAACTTACTTTTAGTCCTTTAGTTATCCAGGCTCCTTTTTTGGATTTATGAGAAATCCTTTGTTTCAACGTAGGAAAGCATAAATTAAAGAAAAGCATTAGTATTTCGTGGAAATTAGAAAATACTAACTCAATATTTGACTCTTCATATACTTCACTAAAAGAAAGACTTGCTATACACTCTTTAAATTTTAGTACTTTTTTTTCGGCGGGTAGTTGTAAGAGCAGGCACGAAAAAAGTTCTCTAATTTTTTATTCAATATTTTATTAAAATAAATCGTTTTTATACTATATATATATATGGAAATTATCTGTAGTCAATAGTTACCTGCTAGTGTGTGTTATACAATATCTCCTTTACATTTGTCATCACAAAAGAAACAATGGATTCACTGAAAGGATCAATGTCCCAACTCATGACACAATTTCACGAGAGAATGTCCAAATTTGAAGCACAGTTGACCAGCGTTTCTACTACCTCTCCTGGATGCAGCTTGGACAGCTTGGCAGCAGACTTTGGAACGTTCAAGTCTTTTATTGTGGAGACGCTTGGCTGTCTGCAGCTTCAAATGGAAGAACTTTCTAAGAATGTTGATGCCTTGGAGATGAGAGGTCGTCGTAAAATGCTTCTGTTTCACGGTGTAACTGAGCAGAGCATAGAAGACACAGCACAGGTGGTCGCCGAGGTGATGAAGACTAAATTGAAAATTGAAGCCATCTCTGTTGCTGCTATCCGGAGATGCCACAGAATGGGTAACCATACCAACGCCAGCAAGATCAGGCCAATAATGGTTAAGTTCGAGGATGTGGAGCTCCGTGACAAGATTTGGTATGCTAAAACCAAATTAAAGGGTTCCGGTATAACTTTATCAGAATTCTTAACCAGGTCGCGGCATGAAGTCTTTATGGCGGCACGGGAAAAGTTCGGCGTCACAAACTGTTGGACTAAACAGGGCCAAATTCACGTCCTGGGACCAGACGGTGCGAAACGTGTAGTCGTCACCCACAGTGAGCTCAATAAGATCGGTGAGTCTGAGGCGGCCCCCGATAAGCAAGCGAGCGATCAGCCGACCCGTGCACTTGCTACTTTGAAGAAGAGGCGCGCTGCAGCAACTAAAAAGTAGTCCATTGTGTCCATCGGACGGGTAATTGTTCAATACCTATTGTGTAGTTTTCCTTTACCCTCATATTCTACTTTTTCCATTATTATATTTCTACCCTAAACTCATGCCTACACTGGATATTCCTGACTTATTTTCACTACCTTCCTTCACTTATTTCTCAATGTTTTTTTTAACATCACCATCTATTCTGTTTATCTATAAAGTCACTTATGTCACTATTCTGACACTTGATGTATGTCAACTGTCAGTCAACAGTTGCGTTCCATTACACTTTTCTGCAATAGGTTAATTTTAAGCATGGATTATCTATGGCGACATAGATAATTTTTATTATGTTAAAATTTTTTTTTGCTTGCGATCTCAGAGGAAAGGTCTGTCTTTCCTCTGAGCTTGCGTTCCTTGATAAATCCGACTGACACTATAATCTGCTCTTCCCTAATCTATTACGTTGTGAACTATTGCCCGGACGTTTGGTTATTGTGGAGTTTCTGTAAATTTGTAATTGTTTTCTTTTTAAATGTGAACACACAACCGGCGGGTGGATTTTCTAAAATAAGCAACCCCTATATTTGAAGCAAAATATTGTATTATAAGCTTATTTTTATATACCTAATTTTATTTTTATATATTTATCGATATTTTATATATTTATAATGATCGATAGTGATACGTTCACCGAGAATGACAGTTTTGTGTCAGCGTGTAGTGATGATAGTTTTAGTAGTATTCCGTCCTTAAGTGACATGCTCGAGTCTCAATTCTCTGATGTTCCAAAGAATCTTAATGTAGTCCATATCAATGCTCAAAGTATTCCGGCCCATTATCATGACATGCTGGCAAGTCTGGACTGCAAGAACATTCATGCAATCCTTGTTTCTGAATCATGGCTAAAACCATGTCTCCCTTCCACTTCATATTCACTACCCGGATACCAACTGATAAGAAATGATCGTGCGGGCGGTAGTGGTGGCGGTGTTGCTATATACCTTCGTGCAAACATTCCCTTTTCAATTGTAAATATGTCATCACAGCCACCACCGTCGAATGCCGGCGAACATCTCTTTTTAGAAGTTAATCTTTATCATTCGAAGGTTCTGCTTGGTGTCTACTACTGTCCGTCCCTGCGCATTGACTTTTTTTCCTCTTTCGAAAGTCTCCTAGTAAATTTAACTCCTTCTTACAACCATTCTATCATAATGGGGGATTTCAATACTTGTCTTCTCCGGCAGGATTCACGATCTTCCTCTTTTCGATCTATCTCACAATCCTGCAACCTGTCTCTTCTTCCTTTAAGTGCCACTCACCACTACCCTAGCTGTACTCCTTCGCTTCTTGACCTTATACTCGTTTCTTCTTTTCAGCATGTTGCCAAGCATGGTCAATGTGCTGCTGACGCTTTTTCCTACCACGATCTGATTTTCCTGTCCTATAAAGTCCGCGCTCCTAAGGTCAAACCTAAAATATCCCTACTGCGCAGTTTTAGTGGAATGAACCTTGAGAGCCTCCGTGAGGATGCCAGCAGCATCGACTGGTCTGAACTCATTGCCGCGGAGTCGATAGATGTTAAAGTTAATCTACTGAACACCTACCTCAACCGGCTTTACGACATTCATGCACCAGTTCGTCCCGTGAAAATAAAACATTTGCCATCACCATGGTTAACGGATGATTTAAAAATTATTCTGGAGAAAAAATCTGCAGCGAAATCGAGGTTCAAAAGCAGGCCAACCGATTTTAACCGGGAAAAATATGTCGCAATCCGCAATCGTAGCAATCTGGTGTGTAGAGATGCACAACGCCGCCACATTCATAAATCCGTTGAAAACGGTGACTCAGCCAAAGTCTGGAAATTTCTTAAATCAATGGGAGTTGGAAAGTCACGCCAAGATTCTATTCCTAAAGATATTAATTTCAATCTGCTTAATAAATATTTTTGCACCTCTCATAATTTTAATGGGCTTTTAAAAGCCAAAACATTGCATTACCTTTCATCTCTTCCCACTCCCGATTATTTGCCATTTGTCTTTAATCAATTCTCTGATTGTGATGTTAAGAAGAGTATAGTATCTATTACGTCCAATGCTGTTGGAAGTGACTGTATTAGTCGTAAGATGATAGTCCCCATCCTTGATGAAATCCTGCCAGTTATTTGCCATATCCTTAATTACTCCATATCCCATGGTATCTTTCCTTCGTCATGGAAAGAAGCCCAAATTACTCCTTTACCTAAAAAGTCTAATCCTATTTCATTTACTGACTACCGACCCATCTCCATATTACCGTTCCTATCTAAAGTCCTCGAACGCCTTATCCATAGTCAGCTCAGCGGTTTCCTTTGTAAAAACAACCTACTTAATCCCTTCCAATCCGGGTTTCGTCCAGGACACAGTACTACCACAGCCTTAATCAATATAACGGATGACATTAGAGCCGGTATGGAAAATGGAAATCTGACGGTACTTTCCTTGTTAGATTTTAGCAATGCTTTTAATACCGTTGATTTTGATATTTTGCTTGGCATACTCTGCTCTCTTAACATATCTCCAACAGTGATTGATTGGTTTCGCAGTTACCTGTGTGGCCGCCGACAACGTATTTGCATCGAAGGTTTTTCCTCTTCATGGTGTGATACTTTTGCCGGTGTACCGCAGGGGGGCGTTCTTTCTCCTCTTCTTTTTGCAATATTTATTAATTCTATTTCCAATGATCTTCTTTCATCCTACCACCTTTATGCTGACGATCTGCAAATCTATTCGCAGGCACCTCCAGATGAATTGTCTGAGGCAGTTAAAATTGTAAATAAAGACCTGGCACAAATTTCTAACTGGAGTAAAGCACACGGACTAAAAGTCAACCCAGCGAAGACTCAAGTCATTGTCGTTGGTAGTCCAAGGCTGCGCTCAAAAGTTGACTGGTCTCGTCTCCCTCAGATTGTTTTCGACGGTACCACTGTGCCTTATTGTGACTCGGTGAAAGACCTGGGTATTTACATAGATAAGGATTTTTCCTGGAGTCTTCAATTACAAGAAGTTAGCCGCAAATTATTCGCTTCTGCGGGATATCTACGGAGATTACGAAATTTCCTGCCAATTGCCACTAAAACTGCGTTGGCTCAATCCCTTCTTCTTCCAATCCTCGACTATGCTGACGTCAGCTATCCAGATCTTACTGAAGTGCAACTAGACAAACTTGAGCGACTTCAAAACTTTTGCATTAGATTCATATTTAATTTACGTAAGTATGACCACGTTTCAGAATTTCGCATCAAACTCAAGTGGTTGCCTATCCGCTTTCGCCGGAATATGCATATTTTATCACTTCTATACAGTATAATGTTCAATCCCGCAACCCCGTCTTATCTCAAAGAACGTTTCCAGTTCCTTAATGACACACATTCTAGATGTTTAAGGTCAGCAGAGAATTTGAGATTGTCCATGCCTCTACATTCCACTGTTTTTCTCGATAAATCCTTTACAGTTCAAGCCATACGTCTGTGGAATGCCTTGCCTGTATTAGTTAGACAAGCACAGTCACTAGCTTCTTTTAAAAAGTTAGTTAAAGATCATTTCTCCTTGGAAGTCAATACACGTAACACATCGTGATATGTTTCCTATCATCAACAATCTAAGACGTTTCAATTATAATTTTAGTTAATATATGTATATATATATATATATATATATATATATTATATATATTATATATAAATTATTTATTATATTTATATTTATTATAATGTGTAGTGTAAGAATTTATTGAGTTTTATGTAAATAGTACACCACCGGCTACCCTCCCCCCCTTAATATATTCTACCACTCAAAATCCATCCTAAGGTTGTCTGGAAGATATCGCTTTTAGCGATAAGACCGCCATTGTACCTATCCAAAACGATATTATTTAAATGTAATAATGATATGGTGTACAATAAAGAATATTCTATCTATCTATCTATCTATATTTTCATCTGAAAAATCTCTTCTATATATTGTATAGCCTGTCAGCCTAGTGTTATTATTACTTGTAGAAATAGTGAGCAACTGGCCTGTTTCATGATCAGATAATCCAAGGTTAACAATTTCACCTTTGGCGGTTTTAATATTGCTAATAATATGGTCAATGCAGGTTTTTTGTCGTGTTGGTTGGGTTATATGAGGAACTAAGTTAAAAAAAATTATCATGTCTAATAATTCAGTCGATTGCTTGTTCATTTGCAATGTATTTATATTTAAATCACCCGCGATTACTACTTTTTTATTAGATTTATATATGATTTTATTAAGTATGATGTTAAGTTTGTTAAAGAATATAGAAATGTCAGAGTTTGGAGTTCTGTACAAACAAATTACTATTATATTTTCGTCAGTTAATTCAATGACGCAACATTCAAAGTGCTTGTCAACTGATAATTCCTTGATGTTCCTTAAAGTTTATGCCATGCTTTATCATGATACACACGCCGCCGCGTTTTTGACTTTTATTTCTGCAAAATGTGGATGCTAATTTGTAGCCTTTTACATTTATAAAACATTCGTGACCACTTTGTATGAACGTCTCTGATAAGCTTATAATGCAAGGTTCAGACTTGTTACCTATTAGTTCATGTAGATTCAACTCTAACAATTCAACTTTACTCCTCAGACCTGCAATATTTTGATGTAGTATTTTAATGAACTTTTGTGTATTATCATTATTTACGAAAAAGTATTATTATTTGATAATGTTGCTTGTGACGAAGTGGATAAATTCTTTATTTTACTAGGGAAATAGAAGGGGATGGTGCCCTTTTTTGCGTTTATTCTGGTAGTACTCAGTAATTCAGTAGGGTTTTGATCCTTTTTACTCAAACTAATATGTGGAAAATAAAAGGGGATTGTTCCCTTACGAGGAGCATTACATGTACGGTGCGCTTCAGATTTGTTGTGTGTAGTCGTTTCCATGATGCAATTAGCTTTTTGCGGCAAGTATTTATGATTGTAGTCATGGCTGTCAATATTAAAATTTATGATCTTACACATGTCAAATAGATTATAGTATGTTAAATTAATATAAGTACGGTTAGAAAAGTAATGCATATTCTATTCAACATATTATTTAGTCGTAACACATTTAAGAATTTGTTATTATTTACACTCAATATAAAGAAGTTTACTTTCGGAAAACAATTTAGTATGGAAGAGAGCTCTATCATGACGCTCAAGGGATTTTCATCATGTTCACCTACAGTAAGAATAACCCCATCACCCTCGTTTATATTATATATTTTCTTCAGAGGTTCTAATATTTGTTTTGTCCTTGCTTCCGGTTGTATGTGGGCATTAACATTGTACTTTTCGTATTTAGTGTCCGTTCTTGACGTAATTAATTCCGATGATAATCCTACACATTGATTTCCTCCTAAAATAAGTATATTTTTTATTTTGAGTATTTATCTCCTGATGTGAGCGATGGATGTCTTTTGTGTTTTTCTTTGATATATTTTTTTGTATCTTTGTATCTGCAATCTCCGGATGTTGTGTTTTATGCGGTTCTGTTGGTTCTGAGTAGGTTGCTGATAAAATTTCTACTTGGCGGGATGATAATGGTGGACTGGATGTTTCCTGTTCCGAGTTTGTTGTACTCATTGGTTTTATGTTAAACTTATCTTGTAGTAAAAATGAGCTATTGTGAAAAGTTTCTGTAAGTCGACGTTTAAAGCTATCTTTTCTATTAGAAGATATGTTCTTTCGCTGTGAAGAAACTGGACTTCTACATATTTGTTTCAGTGATGTTAATTCTCGTGTTACATAAGCTAATTGTTTTTTTAGTTCCATATTTTCTAGTATGACGTTATCTAATTCATTTTATGTGCTAAATTCTCATTTCTTCTCCGTGTGACGTAAAGTTTGTGGAAAGATCCAAGCTTTTACCTAACAATTCTGAGGAACTTGATGTATTTAAGGAGATTCTCATATCCATGGTTTCGAGTAATTTAGCTTTGGCGATTGGTTTTCGTATAGTAATGTTACCATTTTGTTCCATCGTGTGTAAAAATTATGCACCATCGCCCTCTGTATATATATTTTTGGGTAATTTAGCTATTTGTCACTAGATGTCCCTTTACATTTAGATTGGAATAGACAGCTGGTGTTTGTGTAACCTTAGTAGTTTAGCTATTCATTGACAGATGGCACTTATCGTAGCTTTAAATTTTTCTGTAGTACAGCACTGTCATCTAGCGGGGCATTTTAGCCCAAAGATCTTTAACGGTTTAATATTTAAATGATAGTCGCCGCTATTTGGCACCTGGAGCTCTGGTGTGCAGCATATTTATTCTAGATTATTTTGTGTATTTATTCCTTTTTTTTGGCGTAGAAATTCATTGGAAATTAGTTGACACAAGTGTAATATTTATCTATAAATACAATGGAGAGTACATACTGAATCTAGTGGAGATTTTTAGTTTTTCTTTTTGTGCCACTAAAGATTTTGTATCACTGGTAATATCTTGAGTCACAGGCACAATTTCACAGAGATAACGTTTATATTTACACTTTTAATAACTAGGATTACTTTTATGTCCAAAGAAATTCATACAGTGCACAGTTTTATTTTTACGAAATAAATTAGATACGGACTGATAGCAGCTAGTGTTTACATAACAGCGCCCTCTATGTCTCTCAATTAAAGTATGAGAACTATGTCAAAGATACTTGAGCGTATTTTGAATAAGAGTCTTGCTGGATACCTCGATGCAAAAAATGTCCTAGCCAATATCCAGTTTGGTTTCAGGACAAATATGAATACCGAGGATGCTGTACTGGCTTTATCTCAACACGCGGTCAGATCCCTTGACTGCAAAAGAAGGAGTTTAGGTATTTTTCTCGATTTGTCTAAAGCGTTGACACCGTTTCTGCGCCGATCTTATTGGAAAAGATGGAGAGCATTGGAATTCGGGGTCTCGTCTTAGGTATTTTCAAAGATTACTTGAGAAACCGAACTCAAATAATCAAGATTGGGAAATTTGTGAGCGACGAACTTCCTATCTCATATGGCGTTCCCCAGGTTAGTATACTAGAGCCCACCCTTTTCCTCATTTATATAAATGACTTATGTAAGCTTCCCATAGAACAATGTCAAATTTTTACTTATGCCGATGATACAGCTTTGGTAATTGAGGGTAGCGACTGGGCCCAGTGCTATCATAATGCTGAGGTAGCGCTATCATGTGTGATGAATTAATCAATCATCAATTAATAATGAATAACACCATAACTACTTCCGAGAGTCAAACTGCACGGAAAATTTTTATATTAGGAGATGAGCAACTTAGAGGACTATCTGCTGCTTTGATAAGAACGAGAAGTCGACAATGGAATGATATTTACAAACCAATTGCGCTTATATTAACAGAAGCAACAAGCACCGAAATTTCTTCACAATGTGACAGTATTGCACAGAATTTATCTAAAGATGACATCGTAATTCTTAGTATAGGTAGTCATGATAAAAATATATAAATTTGCATTACAATCTATGTACCACATTAAGCAAACTAAGTAAAGCGTCTATCTATATAGCCCCAATATATTTAATTTTTTTTTTTTTTTGTGAGTGGCAACACTGTGGCTAACAGCTGATTTTAACTGGTCCATAACATAATTTAAAATTTATTTATTTTTTTACCACTATTTATCATTCAAAACCAATTAATCACTAAGTAATCTGCAAAATAAAAGTATTCTATATAAAAACGTAGTGTAAATATGTAAATTGTGCCTGAACATTGATAAGTAAGTGTCTCAGTGATAGTTACCGGCACGAGGATTGTAAATTGTCATCTCAATAATTACAGGTACAAAAGTAATCAAATAAATAAGTTCCTTTTTTTCGTTAAATATTAACGTGTTTATTATTCGAAATAATTATAAGCCAAAACATAACCTATCAAGTTGGTGACACAACTTCGTAATATTAAGGACCTACCTATTTAGATTTCAAAAGCTGTTATTTCCTACTCATCTCGTTGCTTAATTTTATACTCTTTATCTATTGATATCCCTTTCCCTGTTTTCAATACTCTTTACACCTATTCTATTATCATGCTGACCCGTAAGGCCTCCGCTCGCCAGGAGGAGTCTAAACTCCAACTGGCTCTGAGTGAACTGAAGGCATCCAAGGAGTTGTGTGACCAATTGAATAGAGAAAAAGATGACAACGAGAGGGAACTATTAGAAATTTTAAATAAAAACAAAGAGCTCAAATATGAATTATCAAAATTACATGAACAATGTACCGAAGTAATTGATGCCCGAGACAGACTCCAACTTGTTGTTGATGGATTTAAACAGTGTAGCATAGAGTATGAACAAGCTCTTGACCGTGCATATTTTCTGGAACAACAGCTACACGAGGCCAACGGTAAAATTTTACAACATGAGACCGAACAATACAACATCACAGCCTCTATGAACCAGAGCCTCTTCAACGAGTTGGTTGTTACTGCTCCAAGCTTACTTTCTACTGCAGTTAACCCAAAACCTATTGGCACTATAAACTTGACATGCAATGACACATCAAACAACTTAGTCAGGGTAGTTAAATGCAGTAGGAACAAGTTAAAAAAATATGTAAAAATAAATAAATACATCAGAAAAACACAGAAGTTAGTAAAAAGACAAAAGTTTTTCATTAAAAATGTTAAGTTAAATAGAGAGCGTTTGCAATTATTAAAAAAACTAGATATGTATTCTTTAAAACTACAAACTAATACTATAAAATATAAAACAAATACAAACAACTTAAAATTAGAAATTGAAAGTCTTCATGATAAATTAAGGTCTATGACCAATAAATATAAAAGCTCTGAGATGCAAATGAAGGAGTACATGCTAGCGATGAATGAGCTGGTGGGCTCGGCAGGCACATCCACCTCTGAGCATTCAAAGTCGGTGACCAAACAGCACTCATTTAATTGTCAGCTTACACCGGCCTGTTCATCGGCTGGTGATATAGGAATTTGGGTTACGGGCGTGAAATAAAATGCAGAGATTGAATATAAATTATGAACGTTAAACTTTTATATTTGAATTTATAATACTCACGAGGAAGGTTATAACGTCTGTTTCCTGGCACAGTGAAGGTAGAAGTGAGAGCGAAACTAAAGACACCCATTCTTTTTATAGTCGGTAGTGACAGTTGACCATTACAAATAAAATAAGATCTACCCGAATGTGTTGCCACTATTAAAATAGGAATCGATTAATTTTTGCCACATAAATTTGAGTAGGTAAATACCAACAGGTGACTCCTCCATTATGCATTTAGAAGAAATTATAACAAGTGATAATAGTTCCCTAGACCAATCAACTTTACCTGTAATCACTCATCATAACATAGAATCTAAAATAAAACCCAAACTTGTAATATTTAGTGATGAAATTGGTAAAAATATGGGTCAGTTACTATCTAATACTTGCAAGGGTTATTCTGTAATAAACTATTGTAGTCCTGGACTTAATTACATTCAGATTATTAGAAAAATAATTAATTCAAACTTTAATCAGGATACAACATTATTAATTTTAGTTGCGAATAGAGGAAACATGAATAAAAGTGACTTAATAAGTCACTATGAATCACTTTTAAGGTTTAAATTGAGAAAAGTTGTTATGTTCACTCTCCCATATAGCCACAGTTTGCCACAGGTAGAAAATGACATTAGGTATAAGCTGAATATGTGCCTTCACACCTTGACATCTAATACAAATCATTTCCATTTGATTGACTATAACAGTTATGTTATGGAACATTTACATTTGACTAAAGATAGTTACTATCTTTCTAAATATTGTAAGAGACAGATAGCTTTGTCGCTAGCATATTTTTTTGATACTTTAGCCAAGAATCTGGCTATTAAGCATATATCTTTTGAGCCATTATCTGACATTACAAAAATTGACATTTCAAATAATTTAAATTAGAATTTAAGACAACAGAGGCAACCTCTTGCTTAAAATTATCTTTAGACAAAAGTATGGAGACAAGTAATTTAATTGTGGAATCATGCCAATATGATATTAAGTCTAAAAGTTGTAATAATATCAACCTGGTTCATCAGAATATTCAAGGAATGAGTAATAAAGACCTAGAAATTGAGTTATTTATGAATTGTAATAAAATTGATGTTCTTTGTATTACAGAACATTGGCTAAAAAGTGACCAGTTTATGTTTAATTTTAGCAATCACCAGGTTGGTAGTTCGTTCAACAGAGAAAATGCCATTCATGGTGGATCCTTAATCCTAGTGAGTAATCAACAAATTTAAAGAACGTAAGGATATAGTGAGCCTCTCTGTGGAGCGAACAATTGAGATTGCCTGTGTGGAATTAGAGCGGTTGATTGTACTAAGTGTATACCGACCACCTTCAGGGTTGTATGACTGTTTTGAGAGGGTGATGGATGAAGTGCTTCATAAAGCCTATAGTAATACAAACAAATTTGTTATCACATGTGGTGACTTTAATGTGAATTTACTGGAAAATTCAAGTTCTAGTGTTAAAATCATAAATCTTTTCCGGTCATACAATCTAGTAAATATATTTCTGGAGCCGACCAGAATTACTGCTACCTCTGCTACATGTTAGATAATATTTATACTGACATAATAACACAGCATAAAGAAATTATTAATGTACTGGACTCTGATCACAGCGGACAACTGATTACTATTCACAATCCGCATAGGCAAGTGGTTAAAAAGGATATCGTAGTTAACCCAAAAACTTTAGGTTGCTTGGAAATTTTTAAAAATAAACTTATTAATAAATTACCTTATATACAATATCATGATGATCCTAATAAGTTCTATGATGCCTTTTTTAATAATTACTGCACAGAATTTAATTCTACTTTTATACCTAAGACGATCTCAGTTAATGGCAATGTATCCTTCAGTGAATGGGCTACTGTTGGTATCCATAAAAGTAGGAAAAAACTTTATGACTTGTATAATGAGCGACTTCTTGTCAATACTCCCGAATTTAATTGCTATGTTAAAAATTATTCAAAATTATTCAAAAAGGTTTGCAGTACAGCCAAGTCTCGTTACTTAAGTTCAAAAATAAAAAATAGTAACAATGTTATAAAGATGACTTGGAACATTATTAACAGTGAAACAGGAAGGGCTAGTACACGAAATCGTGATTACAGTCTTATTATTGATAACAATATAGTCAAATCAGACTCAGAAGTTGCTACAGCATTTGAAAATTTCTTCTCAGACATTCCTGTTTCTACTACCAGATACTTAAACTCTTCACCCACTGTTGCGGAGTCTTTACTTCGAGAAAATGTTAAATTTGGTGATGTCGAATTTCATTTTAATCAAATCAACTATAGAGACATAATCAAAGCTTTCAATATGTTAAATGTTAAAAAAACTGCAGACCTGTGGGGTAATTCTGTAGACGTTGTCAAATCAATAATCGACATTGTAGCACCAACCTTAGCCCTTATTTTTAATGATTGTATAGACTGTGGAAAATTTCCTGATCTTATGAAAACCAGCAAAATAATACCTTTGTTTAAAGCGGGTAGCACATCTGACCCCACAAATTTTAGACCTATATCAGTGCTACCTACATTTAGTAAAATTTTCGAAAAAATAATACTAGATCAAATGCAAAGGTTCTTCTATGAAAACAAATTTATCAATCGTAAACAGTTTGGCTTTACCAGGGGTCGTTCGACAACCGACGCCGGTGTTGAACTCTTAGGACACATTTTTGATGCATGGGAGAATTCACGCGATGCACTGGGTATTTTCTGTGATCTATCTAAGGCATTCGATTGTGTTCTTCATGAAACACTGATCAGGAAGTTACACCACTATGGTGTGAGAAACACTTCTCTGAATCTTCTTATTTCGTACCTGGGTAATAGGATTCAGAAAGTGGACGTCAACGGAAAGAGGTCTTCGGGGTCTGTAGTTTCAATGGGAGTTCCTCAAGGCTCAATTCTTGGCCCATTTCTATTCTTAATATATATTAATGATTTGCCCTATTTGATACGAGATAACCACGACATAGTGCTGTTTGCTGACGATACTTCACTTCTATTTAAATTAAAACGCCAGAACCCAGATATTGACGATGTCAACAGTGCTCTCTCAAAGGTGGTACACTGGTTCAATGCTAATAATTTGCTTTTAAATGAAAAGAAAACCAAATGCATTAAATTTACCACGCCTAATGTTAGACAGGTGGAGACCAGCGTACTCATAAACGGCAAAGAGTTGGATCTTGTAGAAACTACAGTATTCCTGGGTATTACCCTAGATGCTAAGCTTCAGTGGGGCCCACATATAGAGAAGTTGTCCAAAAGGCTCAGTTCTGCAGCATACGCCGTTAAAAAAATACGTAGTTTAACAGATATAGATACAGCTCGCTTAGTGTACTTTAGTTATTTCCATAGTGTGATGTCGTATGGTATTCTACTGTGGGGGAATGCTGCCGATATCCAAACTATTTTCGTGCTGCAGAAGAGGGCTATTCGGTCAATTTACAATTTAAGTCCCAGACATTCACTGAGGGAAAAATTTAGGGAGATTAATATACTGACTGTTCCTTCACAATTTATTTATGAAAATTTATTATATGCACACAAGAATATTAATCTCTTTACAAAACGTTGTGATATCCATAATCTTAATACTAGGAACAAGAATAAATTTGTTGTTCCTACTACCAGGCTCCAGAAAATCAGTAAATCATTCAAATGTCAATGTATACGCTTGTACAATAAAATCCCAACTAACATACAAAAATTAAGTCTTAATAAATTTAAGTCCATTGTTAAACGGAGACTGTGTCTCAAAGGATTCTATTCAGTAAGAGATTATTTAGATGATAAAAATGCCTGGGATTGAGCCGCTCTGATGAACGAGGCCATTACACATATTTTTACTGATAATAACTCTGACTGACCGACTGATATCTGACATTATTATTTTATTATTTCTGATCTGACATTCTCTGACATTTTGCAATTATAATACAAAATGATTCAAATTTTACACTTAAATTCAATAAATAATGCAATTAAATTAATGTTAAAAGGATTTTATGTAAATGTGAGTACGATGTAGGCTAGGTATACTACGTCTTTTAGCTTTTAACTGTCTGGTGGCTTCGAGATTTTTTTATGGGGCCTACGCAAATGTTCCGCCGATCTGGTATCGTCGTGTGACGGATTGTAGAGCTCCCTATAATATGGTCGAGCTACACAATGTCTGATGCATGCGTGCCGTCGGATGGGACTGGTCTACTCAAAGCCGCTATGGATCTTTCTTCAAAAGGCCATTTCAGACACTGCCCTGCATTGTATCACTCACATATTCTTACAGTATTATGTCTGGACTTCAAAAGAGACCATGATTCTCTGAGTTTGTTTCGGTGTTTCTTCTCAGAGGTCGTCAGCTAGGAAATGCCGACACCATCTAGTACTTAAAAAAAAAGACATGTAAAAGCATCCTTGAGAGATCTATTTACAGAAATAAATATCATTTCATTTCATTTCATAATCCTTATTTGAATGTGAACATGTTAAATAAATCCCTAAATCTTTGGACTAATCATTTACAAAACTGCATAGTTATAGACAATATTTACTGTAAAAATAAATATGATTATATCCAATATGTATGCAACAAATTGAATTTATATATTAATTATGCTGACTACAAATTACAATTTAAAAACCCACAAAGTTAAAATTAATTATAAATAGATCTAATATTAATATAAATACTTCAGGTAATGAGAGTAATAATGCTAAAAATAAAACTATTATTAGAAAGGGCACAATACCGTACTATTTTCAAATTAAAAGCACAGTTCAAAAACCGACATCAAAAATTGACACAACAGTATTGAGCGATTCTCCTAAGGAATGTAGTAAGAGTACTTTTTTTCGACTCTAAATTAATTAATCGTTTCACTTTATTTCATCAAAATATTCATGGCCTATTCTCAAAAAAAGAATTACTAGAGATTACCCTCTCAGAAATTGAGACTGTTTGTAGCCCCGACATATTATGTTTAACTGAAACATTTGTTAAAATGGGCACTGAAAAACATATAAATATTGCGGACTATGAACTCGCATCATATTACTGTAGAATAAACAAAAGAGGTGGCACGTGTATATTGTTAAAAAAAGGTATACCACACAAAAAGATAACATACTTTGACGAATTTAGGATGATTTTTCACTTTGAACTCTGTGCAGCCAAAATAGAAATTAACAATATCATAATCATATGTATATATAGAATTCCCTCAAAAAAGAAAACACATCTTGAATATTTTCTTAACAAATTGGACCTTATGCTATACAAATACCTATCTAAATATTCAAAAAATAAATTAGTAATTGCTGGTGACTTGAATATTAACATGCTCGATACGAAAAACCCGACTACTCGCCAACTAATAGATATATTCAGGAAATATAACTTAACCTTACATATAAAAGAGCCAACTAGAGGTCGATCATGTCTTGACTTAATTATCAGCAATATTCAAAATGCGTCTGGTGTAATTCTACCGCTATATCTATCCGATCATGATACTGCACAAACACTTACCTGGTTAGAAAAGTTCAAAACCAAAATACCCAAGTATGTATACAACTTTAAAAGGTGCTACTCGGATGAAAATATTAATAAATTTAAACAATATCTACCTAGTCTACAATATACTATAGAATGGCATAATCACACTGAACTAAATTTTGCATTTAACGAGTTCTACGATTGGTTCTGCCTACTCTATTATCTCTGTTTCCCTATAATTAAGGTAAAGGTCAATCGTTCTAAAAGGTTAAAGTGGCTATCAAAAGGTCTTAAACAGAGTTGTAAAAGTAAAAGACAACTTCGTTATAAATACTATTCAACTCAATCTAAACAAGACAAACTTATTTATTTAAAATATAATAAATTATTCAAGAAGTGTATAAATTGTGCTAAAAATAATAATAATTGAGATTTTATAATCAATAGTAAAAATAAATGTAAATTCACCTGGACTATTATTAAAAGTGAAACTGGCTGTTTCGATAGTCAGAAATATATATCTAAGTTAGTGGATAAAAAAAACAACTATATTGGATCCTCTAATCATAGCAGGTACTTTTAACGAGTATTTTATTTCCACAACTAATAAAATTAATCATAAACTCTGTAACACGTCTTTAAAACACAAACAACCAAAGTCAATTTTTTTGTCGCCAGTAGATGAAACATATACAAATAAAGTAATAATGTCTCTGGCCAACACAACATCTGAATTCCATAAACCATAAACACCAAGATCATAAAAGCATGCAGCAATCAACTTACCCCTATTCTTACTCGACTAGTCAATCTGTCATTAGAATTAGGCCCTTTTCCCAACAAACTCAAATATTCTGTAGTTAAACCTTTATATAAGCATGGTGACAAAACAGACATGTCCAATTACAGACCCATAACATTACTACCAATCTTTTCTAAGTTATTTGAAAAAGTCATGCATGAAAAATTAACATCATTTTTTAACAAAAATAATATAATAACACAAAACCAATTTGGTTTTCAAAAGAATAAATCTACTAGAGACGCAGCTTTCTTTTTAGTAAATGATATTCTAAAAAGTGTTAATGAACAAAACTACACAACAGCCGTTTTTCTAGATATGTCAAAAGCATTTGACTTTGTTTCCCATAACCAACTTCTGGAAAAATTAGAACATAACGGAATAAGGGGACCGGCTCTTACCTTGTTGAAAACTTATCTGGAGGATAGATATCAATGTGTAGAAATAGGCCAAACAAATACAAATGACCATATCCAAACTCATAGGTCAGATTACCAGCGTAATGAATTTGGAGTACCCCAAGGTAGCGTCCTAGGTCCGTTGCTATTTCTACTTTACATAAATGACTTGCCTGACGTTACACACCACAAGACAATACTGTTTGCTGATGATATATCGATTATAGTAACTTCTAACAAAAAAATGACATTATTGCAACATGAAACTGACATTAATAATACTTTGGAACTAATTATAAACTGGTTAAATAATAATAACTTACAAATTAATCTATCAAAGACAAATTTTATAAATTTTAATAACTTTAAAAATCCAAATTTTAATTTTAATATAAATTACGACGGACAAAATCTATTAAATGCAAATAATGTAACATTTCTTGGACTAATCTTAAATAGTAAATTAAATTGGAATGAACAAATGGAGAAAGTAAGTAATAAAATTAACGGATTTTCATTTGCTCTATATAAAGTTGTAAAAGTGGCTAATAGAAATACTGCACGTACTGCCTACTTTGCATATGTGGAATCGGTGCTTCGTTATGGGTTACTAATTTGGGGTAATGGAACTAATGTAAATAAAGCTTTTATTGCTCAAAAACGGTGCATTAGGTCCATATGCGATATTGCTCCGGATGTGTCCTGTTACGCATATTTTAAAATTTTGAAAATACTCCCCCTACCATGTCTATACATACTAGAGGTAGGTAAATTTGTTAAACAGCACCCCAGCTTATTCAAACATGCAAAAGACGTTACTCAGAGAACAAATATTAGAAACCCAAACAGATTAGTACCGAGTTTAATACCTAAAACTAGTCGGTTGCAAAAAAACTGCTATGTAATGTGCGTATGCATCTATAATAAAATTCCATCACGTTTTAAAGAACTACCGTTAAATAGATTTATAGCAGCTTTAAGCAATTGGTTACTAAATAACAGATTTTATTCTACTATAAACTAACTAGGCTGAAGGCAACACTGAGAGAGTTGAGTAGAAACAAATAGCTAAAATACCTTATTATTTGATAAACTGATAACCTATAAATAACTTACATATACTTCAATAATTTAATCTAATTTCAATACAATCTAACAGAGCAACTGTTTCACACGAAATCCGAAGTAAAAAGAGAGCGAGCCGTTGGTGTCCAGTCTTTTTATCTTCTCGTACTGACAGTAGCTAGGTAAGTGATCACGGTCGTCCGGTAGGAGGCGCTGGGGTGGCTGCTACCGGTCACTGGGTTGCCAACACTACCAAACAGTTTTTAAATCATTCTGAGTAGTATTACAGATGTATTGCAAGCATAACCTCGTTAATCCTGAATGTATATTGTGTTTTATGCATCTGTTTCAGCATAATAAATAATATAATTAATTAATAATTAATTTCAATGTTCATTAATAATTATAATAGTTTTTAAGTAAAGTTTGCATGCTATTTATAATGGCTAAATGGGCTTGATCTAATATTGTATTTTTTTTGTAACACCATTCTATGTACCCTATTTATTGCAAATAAATTATTTGAATTTGAATTTGATGCAATGGCTGACCAATAATTTACTCACATTAAATGTCGAGAAAACTTTTTATGTACCCTTTGCGATCAGATCGAATCTTTGCCCACCACTCAGTCTCACTCTTAAAGCTTATACTTGCTCATCTCTGACTGACTGTAACTGCTTGACAATTAATAAAGTGTGTCAAGTATCTGGTCCCCTAGTGTCAAGTATCTGGGCGTACACATAGACCAACATCTTAACTGGCATAAATATTGATATGCTTGCGGGCAGAACGCGCAAATTGATATATATCTTCAAAAAACTGCGTAAATCTGCTGACACTGATACTCTTAAAATGGTTTACCTTGCTCTGTGCCAGTCTATCTTATCCTACTGGATAGGATAGACTGGCACAGGAGCTACAGAGAATGTTTTCATAAGATTGGAGCGAGCGCAGAGAGCTGTCTTGAAAGTAATGTTATATCGGCCTCTAAGGTATCCTACTAATTATAATGATACTTAAAAGTGGAGACCTGTAATTGGCTATTTGTTACTAATTTATATTTCTAAATTTATGGTTACCGCTGTTGGTCTTCCAGGAAGTAAATAAATAAATAAAATAAATAAACAACTTTATGCAGAATGCAAACTACTAACAGTGAGACAGCTCTATTTGCTCCACTCTATGCTCCGAAAGTATTCAAATCGGCCTCTGACAAAGCCTGCCGGTAGACTCAAGTCAAAAAGGTTTTCCCTTTAGTGCCACAAAAAACTTCATTTGCTAAAAGACAATTCCATGCTAACAGTACAAAATTATATAATAACTTAAATAAAATATTAGACTTATTTCCTAAAAGTAAATACCAATGTAAATCTGTATTAAAAGAGATATTACGTTATTTGACACACAGTTGCTCCGTCAAGAAAAATATATTACTGCAGTAATAACAACTATACGGACGAAATACTATACTTAACAGTTAGCCAGTGCATTGATAATAGCGCTGGCATTATTAATTTTAGAAAATCTGTTGTTTAAAGTGAAGAAAGCAATTTTACATCTTTCACATACAATTGACGACACGATTGGCGTAGCGGTTGAGCGATCGGCTTCTGTGCCACGTGTTGTGGGTTCGAACCCCACACGGAGCAAATATTTGTATGATCTACGGGTAGTTGGTCCGGGTCTGGGCGTTTATGTATGTGAGAATTTGTGTTTGTAAACGCACCCACGATACAGGAGAAAATCCTAGTGTGGGGCAACGTTTTTAAAAAAAGAAAAAATAAATCCAACGTTAACTCAGTGATTCATCGCTGCGCGGGCGACTCTTACTCGTCGATTGGCGGTGAGTCACACACGACGCGACTCGAAACATTACCTAATATGGTTATAACTCCGACCACTTGATTAGATCGCAACAGAAGTTTGAAACTGGTTTCTTAATTTGCGATCCTTAACATAGTCGATTTGGCGTAGAGGAACTTCGGATGTACTGGGGCCGCTAGTCTTGAGATCGATCCTGAGGAACAGTATTTCTTTTTGCAAGTTTATTTTAACTTTCTTGCATTGTTACACTGAGCTACGCTATCTTTATCTGCTTGTCACTGCAATAAATATATATATATATATATATTATAAATAATTATTTTCAATTAAATAACAGCATGGCTGATGAGTCAATCTCCAAGAACACCGACAATACTTCTCAACGAAATGTATCGACCATAAGGGGAAACAAAAGAAAAGTTATTGGCTCTCCACCCCAGGCAGATACCGAAGGTAATCTTTTGCAGGAAGATGTCCGCTAAATCATACAGGAAGTAATAAAGTCAGAAATGTTTCAGATGCTGTCAAAACTTAAAGATAATATGAACGGCATTCTAAACAGGGAATTACAGCCTTTAAATGAAAAAATTGCCATTATGAGCGATTCAATGACATTCATGAATAGTCAATACGAAGATTTACTAAAGGAGCATGCCATCGCGAAGGAACTTATAAGGGACCTGCAAAAGGAAAACTCGGATGTGAGGAGCGGTATAATCGATTTAAAAACCCGCTTAAACCAATTTTATTAGAGCAACATAGTCGGTCAGCGAACGTTGAAATCCAATGCTTACCAGAAAAGAAGCAAGAGAACCTATTTCAGGTGGTATCCGAATTGTCTGAAGTGGTTGCTTGCGCTATGGAAGACAAACACATTTTGAATTGCACTAGGGTTGCCAAACAGAACACCAAAACTAGCTGTCCACGTTCTATAGTAGTCCAGTTTGCATCCTCTAGAATACGTGACAAGTTCTTGGCATCCACTATTACTTTTAATAGAACAAACTCCGAATACAAACTTAACAGTACGAATCTTGGCTATTCTGGAGCTAAAACTGCAATATTCGTAACTGAATACCTTTCTTCTGCAAACAAAGCTCTGCACGCTGCCGCGAGGATCAAAGCAAAGGAACTCGGTTATCAGTACGTCTGGGTTAGAGGCGGTCGAATATTTATGCGTAAAGTACAAGAAGCTGAACACGTTCTAATTAAAAATATGGATACATTAAACACTCACACACTCAGTCGGTTAAGAAAACTGATCGGTATCTGTGAATCATATGCTAAGGTCCACGGTCTAAGGTACAATGAGAATAAGAGTGAGTGTATGGTCATCAGAGGTAAGAGTAAGCCGCTGGAGCATATACCACCTATATATTTGAATGGGTTACCTTTATCCCGAGTTTCACAATTTAAGTATTTGGGACTCATAGTAACAGACTTTGAATGACGATGCAGATATCGAACGGGAGCGAAGGGTGTTGTCGGTGCGTGCTAATATGTTGGTCCATAGATTTGCAAGGTGTACAGTAGAGGGGAAAGTCATTTTATTCAGGGCCTTCTGTCAAAGTTTTTACACAAGCTCACTATGGACCAACTATACTCAGCGGGCCTACAACGCCCTTAGAGTACAATATAACGCCTTTAGGATTCTGGTGGGGCTGCCCCGATTCTGTAGCGCTTCAGGAATGTTTGCTGATGCAAGGGTCGATGATTTTTATGCCCTAATGCGGAAAAACTCAGCGTCACTGATGCGTCGGACTTGGGGAAGCACCAACGGAATCCTAAGGGCTATTGCTGAGAGAATGGACTCTGCAGTGCTGGGGAGATTCGTCAGACTGCATGTTTTAAGATAATTGCGATTGATTTTTAATTAACGAATTTAAAAAATATATATACTAACATAGTTTTAAGACCTTTATAACTAACAACATATGGACAATGCTTCGTCTGAAATAAACGTATTATTATTATTATTTGTATCTCCTTTTTGGATTACACGGCATGCCTCCCGTGAGGAAGACATCCGGTCCTTTGGAAGGCTTGCGGGGGGGATCCAGGTCCAACGCGCAGAGGCCCCTTGGAGAACTTTGATCTAATATGGGATGGGGCATACACCCGGGACACTCCACAACTGCACTATGGGTGTACAGCCATGAAGTATTCCGGGCGGCTGCAGGACAATTATAAAATATGGAAATTAAAAATGGGATTATGGATGTGGGTGTTAGGTGGACCGATAGCTTCTATTGCCGGAAGAAAACGGCGTCTGCCTTGAGCCTTGAATAAACATCCATAGGGACGGCAGAAGGTGACTCACTAGCTGGGCCCCCCAAACAGCTGCCAGTACAGGCAGAAGGCGGCAACAGCGGTGTGAGCGGCTAAGAGTGTAGAGAGGTGCAGCCCCGGTTTCAAGTCTCGAAAAGACCCAGATTGGGTTTCGCCACAAGCTGGCCTGCGGTTTGTGCGCTTTTCATTAGACCAATATCTATCTATTAATCAATTTTCAAATCAGGCTGTAAAACAAATCCCTGTAATTATAGGCCCAGTTCTGTTCTCCCCGCCTGAAGTAAAATATTTGAAAAACTCATGCTTAATCAAATGACTACACATTTCCACATAAACAAGATTTTACACGATCAGCAGTTTGGCTTCACTAAAGGTAGGTCAACATCTGATGCTGGTACGAAGCTGGTCTCTCACATTTTACAGGCTTGGGAGGGGTCACAGGATGCCATAAGTATCTTCTGTGATCTTTCCAAGGCTTTTGACTGCGTTAATCACAATACGCTTATCCATAAATTAAACTACTACGGTATAAGAGGGCCATCTTTGGAGCTTGTGTCTTCTTATCTTGCTATGAGGCGACAAAAAGTGGACATAAAAGGAGTCGCATCTCCCGGGTCTATTGTTAAAATGGGTGTTCCACAGGGCTCTATTTTAGGCCCTTTTCTTTTCTTAGCGTATATAAATGACCTTCCCTATATGATGGCCGAGCTATCGAATATAGTATTGTTTGCAGACGATACCTCACTCATATTTAAAATCGATAGAAATGATAGCAATCTCTTTAACGTAAATGAGAGTCTAAAATCTTTGTCTAAATGGTTTGCTGCTAATAACTTACTATTTAATGCTA
Organism: Acronicta aceris; assembly: GCA_910591435.1. Taxonomy (NCBI): domain Eukaryota; kingdom Metazoa; phylum Arthropoda; class Insecta; order Lepidoptera; family Noctuidae; genus Acronicta; species Acronicta aceris. Next base: position 13,876,497 of record OU342757.1, on the reverse strand, counting down.
GCAAAACAAAATGTCTAAAATTCTTGTTACCAAATGTACCACAAACTAAACCTAATTTAATTATTGATGGCAGCAAACTGGACCTAATCAATGAAACCATTTTCTTGGGTATTACGGTTGATTGCAAGTTGCAGTGGGGTGCGCACATTTCAGCCCTGTCTAGCAGATTAAGTTCCGCTGCTTATGCAGTGAGGAAAATTAGGCAAATCACCGATGTGGCTACAGCCAGGCTAGTGTACTTCGCTTACTTTCACAGCATTATGTCATACGGTATTTTGCTGTGGGGATCAGCTGCAGACGTAGATTCAATTTTTATCTTACAGAAAAGGGCCATCCGCGCAATCTACGATATGGGCCCTCGCAATTCCCTAAGAGAACTTTATAAGAATATCAATATACTTACACTGCCGTCACTCTATATTTTCGAAAACATCATGTACGTCCGCAAAAACCTGCAGACGTTCAGTATCAATAGTGACTTTCACAACCTTAATACTAGGAATAAACATAAAATTGGGGTACCTAAATTTAGACTAACCAAAACAAATAAATCATTTCTAGGAAATTGTGTGCGTTTCTACAATAAACTCCCTAAATGTGTTACCGATCTTACTGGCAAGAAATTTAAAAAATACGTCAAATCAGTTCTTGTTAAGAAAGCCTATTATAAAATCAAGGACTACGTTGACGATAAAGATGTGTGGTGTTTAAATACGGATGCACTTGCGGCCTCCTTGGCAACCTGAGGCTTTTCCAACTTAGTATCTATAGTGAATATATGGACATAGTTTTCACAGATTCTGTATTCACTACATTTCGAGATGTCTTCATATGGTTAGTATTGTTTACCTCAACTGAAACTGTAAATGTGTGTACATTGTGGCATGTCTCAGTGGACTCTAATTTATCCTGCTTTGATGATGTGTGTACTTTACCACATAGTTCACTTATATTCTATTATTGACATCGAGTTGTCAAACACTGAGAACCTTCTACCTAACTCGCACACACATCCTCATATCGCAATATTGTACCAATGAAGATTGTAACACCATTTATTTTAAAAGAGTGTCCATGGAGTTTCTTGCCGGATTCTTCTCCATAGGATCAACCTTTTGGAACCTTGTTAAAGCTTATTTGAAATAAAAACATTTGAACTTGAACTTGAACTTTGACCTTATGACACATTTTTTGTTTTATTGTCTAAGGTTTGTAAAAAGCGATTCTAATCTAATCTCTAGTTTGAAGTTAGTCTCATGATGAGGTAACGCTTGTCCCAGAGGGGGTTTATTATTATTATTATTTATTATTATTATTATTTATTATTAAAATATTTAGTTTAGATTTATAATTATGCATTAAAAGCAATTGTGTTTTAATTTTGTTAAATTCGCAGGCATTAATATTTTCTTGGGAATCCGGGACGGGAATAATTAAAAAATATAATGATAACAATGAATGAAAATCAAAACTACTTTTAATAAACAATTTATCTCTGTAACGAAAAAGAATTAACTAACCTCAAAATTGATTTATAATTTGAATAGTTTTTAATATGCAAACGGGCAGGGGTTCCCCTAGGCGACTAGTCTCTTCGGAAAAAAGACTCTGAAATGAGGCGTGCCGCCGCTTATATAGACGCACTCCCACCAGTACTCGTGACGTCATCCCTCCCTCCAACAGCTCGCTTTAGTGCTTCACCGCTAACACGGCCTCTCCTGACTGGAGGACGTCCGTCGTTGAGTCGTCGAGGTCAATGCTGAAGGTCAAAGCCGTTCAAGACAGCTGGTGATGCAGAACAAGCAAAGTGCCTGAGACGTTGGCGGCGATCAGTGACACAGCTAAAGTGCCACATCGTGTAAGGAGGGAATGCCAAAGATAAGTGCCCATGACGATTTTTCCTTACCAATCCTATAACCCAATTCCCAGGTGCCTAAACACAGTGAAAATACAGTTGGGGGATGGTCTCTGCTTGTGCATACTAAAGTGTAACGGAGATTTTCTAAATAAGGGAACGAATAGCGTCAGTACATCAACCTACCCACTATTAAATTTATAACTCGTTAATAGTTTTGACCGTTAGTTTTTTTATTTCTTTTGTATTTTCTCATTAACTAAATAATTATTCATGTGGGATGGGATTAAATTGTCAGTAGTCAGAGTAAAAAACTAAGATGCTCTATGGTGTTTTAAAAAAAATAAATAATGGATATCTCAGGATGGTCTATGGAAAAAAAAAGGAGGAGGACGAACACGTTTGTAATCTGTAACAGTTGAAAAAATTGAATAAAGAATTATTTGAAAATAAGAAAGGGGAATCATTTATTTCACCACATATTTTGGGGGCCCCTGCGGGATACGGAAAAGAACATAGAGGATTGTGTGTGTGAAAATTTTAAGGCGGCGAGGAACGACGATTTCTACTACGGCAGCTTGGAAGCCATTGACCAACGTGGAAAAATATTATTGAAGACGAAGATGCAGAAAGACGACGTAGAAAATCCTACTGGTCAAGGTAGTATGCTATACATGACGGCAGCATTGGTTCCGTCTTTTAACGGCCGGGATAAGACATATCCTGTCAGCCGGTGGATACAAGACGTTGACGACCACGCCGAAATATTCGCATGGACACCTCTGCAACAACTACTGGTGGCGCGACGCGCGCTAACAGGCACAGCGGCCTTGTGGTTGCGGGCCGAACGCCCACACAAGTCGTGGGACGAACTAAAGACGGCGATAAGCAAGGAGTTTCCGGATGCGGTGGACGTCAAAAGCATTCACGAACTTATGAGCGCCAGGAAGAAACGACGAGACGAAAGCTGTTTAGATTACATGCTAGTAATGAAAGAACTTGGTAGAAGAGGTAAGAAGCCGGATTACGTGGCTATCAAATATATCGTCGACGGGATTATAGATAAAGAAACTTCCAAGATAATGTTGTATGGTGTGACCACCTATAGTGATTTGAAAGAAAAGCTGAAAATATACGAAAGTATGAAAGAAAAAATGGCCGCCACAACATCTTATGAAAATAATAGCAAAAGTTTCAGCAGACGGCAGCATGGTAATGTAAGCGTGGATAATAAAGTACAACGAGTATTTGTGGAGCAGAAAAAATGCTATAGTTGCGGTGAAAGCAAACATATTTCAAGCGATTGTCCTCATAAGCACAAAGGTTTGAAGTGTTTCAAGTGCAACATGTTCGGACATATTTCTACACAATGCACGGCTCCTGGAACAAGCAGAAACGAAACGAACATTCCAGACGGCGAGAGGAAGTCACGGCGAGATGTTGGTAGTATTGAACGACAGCGTTCCAGTTCAGTGTCCGAAGCAGTATCGGCGAAAAGCCAGCAACATAAACGGATATATTGTTGTGACAATGAATCGGAACGCACTACAATAATGGCAGTTGGCAGCACCGGTGATGAAAGTTGCTCAACTAAGGATGACATTGGCAATAAATATTTGACACTGACAGATGACATTTTGAATCGAAGCTGTCCAAATGGAAATAAAGTTGTTGAGCAATGTAAACAGGAGAAAACAAAGTTAAAGCCGATAAAAGCAGTAGATATCTACAGCGGGGAAATATGGAAGACGGTTAATGCGTTGATAGATTCGGGAAGTGAGGTGAATCTAATGTCCTTAGAGTGTTATAAAGACTTAGGGTCGCCGAAACATGAACAGTCTTCCGTTGTTCTTTTTGGACTTGGTAGTGAAGTGCGATCTGTTGGCTTGTTTGTAACAACGGTAAAAGTAGATAATCAAGTGTACAACCAAGTTAGATTTCATATTGTACCTAATGATGTCATGCCATTTTCGATAATAATTGGTCAACAGTTTCTGCGTCATACTGTAATGATTATGAGCAATGGTAGAGTGTATATTACGCCCGCTAATGAGGAATGGTTTAGGAATTTAACGTGTTTTATGTCTGATTTCGACAATATAGGTTGTGAGGTGAGTCCGGCGACACAACAACGAGTCAGGGATATGGTTATAAGATAAGATAAGATAAGATACATTTATTTGAACAAACATGTGTAGATAATAGTACATAGTTATAATGCATATTATGGATGTAATGAGTTTAGAGATCGGATCAACATGTTTTACCGTGACAGGTGTACAAATACGGAAGCAGATTTTGCTAATGGCAGGATTTTTCATATTACCTACCACAAATAATTACATTAAATAGTTAACAATAATTACATAAGAAAATATTATTACATTAAATAATTGATATTTATGGAATATTATGGCATACAAACCCATGAAGACTAAGGAAGCGCCAATCCAACTTCGGATTCACTTAAAAGATGAGGTGCCAGTGGCACAACGGCCACGAAGGCTTGCCATAAGGGAGCAGCAGGAGGTAGATAGTCAAATAAGAGAGTGGTTGGATGACGGTATCATACAGGTAAGCACTGCTGAGTATTCTAGTCCGTTGGTGCTGGGTAGAAAAAAAGATGGAAGTTTGCGTGTATGTGTGGATTATCGGAAGCTTAATGCAAAGATGGTAAAGGATCAATATCCCCTACCAATCATAGATGATCTCATTGATAAATGTTGTAATGCAAGGATTTTCAGCACCCTTGATTTGAAAAACGGATTTTTTCACTTAAGAGTACATGAAGAGTCTGTACCATACACCTCCTTTGTGACAATGACAGGGCAGTATGAGTTTTTAAGAGCTCCATTTGGAATATCTAACTGTCCAAAAGTATTTAGTCGTTTTATCAATATTATATTCCAGGATTTGATAGCCCAAGGGAAAATTGTGATCTTCATTGATGACATATTAATTTTAGCCGAAGACGAACAAGAAGCTGTAATTCGATTGTCTGAAGTATTGAAGACTAGTTCTGAGTATGGTCTTTTGGCAATTACTCAGGAGACGTAATGAAACGCAATGTGCTGGCGGAAGAATATTTATTAAAGTAACTACACATGATTATATATATTTTAATAGTTTCCTCTGGGGGTAGATTTAACGCACACAATATTGAACACGGCCAATCAGGAACAAGCGTGTAGAATATTAAAACGTGTGAGGTAATTGCTAAAATTTCTAACACCGTGGCAGTATAAATACTCTGCGCAGCGGCGCGCGTGCCAGTCGTATGCTCACACGCTCGTCGCACGTACGTTGATGCTAGCTGCCACATAGCTCCTCCCCAGCGAAGCGCCGATCGATGTATGTAGTACAAAGAGGTGTCTCACTCGCAGCGCCAGCGAGCGCCTAGGGCTGCGGTGACGTCAGGCTGGCGTGATGACGCGATGCGATGCACTGTACAGCGGTCTGTTTGCCTTTCACTTCTCAGTGCGCGGCCGCGCACTGTCCCGGTCGGACATATTAATTTTGCAGCGCGAAGCGTACGGTAGGTCTTGACGTGCGGCCGGATCGCGTGACGTATGTCGCCTGTTGTTTATCTTCACAACTGGATTCTTCTTCGGTACTGGTGTTAGGCAGAAATGCAGGCTTCAGACGATCAATGCTGATGTTAACTTGGCGATCCTTAACTTGTATAGTGTACACTTTGTTCTGTCTCTTCAGTACACGATACGGGCCTTCGTAGGTCGGCGTCAACGGGCGGTGGTAGCCGTCCTTGCGAATGAATACATGCGAACATATATGTAGCTCGTCATGAATAAACATTGCACGGTGATCGGTGTTGCGGCGCACAGCTTGCATTTTTTTCATTGCTGTTGTTATGACGTCGCTGTAGTGCGTGTTTGCTGTGTATGGCGACGTTTCTCCGCACATTTCACCGGGCAGTCGTAGTGGTCTTCCGTATAAGGCTTCTGCTGATGATATATCGGTGTTTTCTTTTATTGCAGCGCGTAGTCCCAATAACACGGTCGGCAATTCTTGCGTCCAACTTGTATTATGTAATCGAGAGGTTAATGCCGTTTTGAACGTTCGGTGCCACCTCTCAATCATCCCGTTCGCTTGTGGATGATACGCAGTAGTTCTTATCCTTTCGATGCCCATTCTGCTCATCAATGATTTGAATAAATGTGATTCAAATTGTCTGCCCTGATCGCTCGTGATCCTTTGTGGGCAACCGTATCGCACTATCCAGCCTTCGTAGATGATCGTGGCGATGGTATTGGCTTCTATGTCGCTGACTGGAAAAGCTTCAGGCCATCTCGTAGCTCTGTCGATGATGGTCACACAATAACGTTTCCCATCTGATATAGGTAGTGGGCCGACGATATCTATGTGTATGTGTGACAGTCGTTCAGCGGGCGGGAACTCTTCTAAGGGCGCTATTGTGTGACGCTGCACCTTGGTTCGTTGGCAGCTGATGCAGCACTTTGTCCAAGTGTTAATGTCCTTATTCATGCTCGGCCAGAAAAATCGCTGTGTCATCATTTTCCGTGTTGCTCGGGTGCCGGGGTGACTCAAGTCGTGCATCGCATGGAAAGCCTGTTTTCGTAATTCCTCTGGTAAGTAAGGTCGTACATTACCGGTTGATGTTTCGCACAATATTGTCCCACTTGCGTTGGGTGTACGTACGTGTTTAAATCGCAACCTTGGATTTTTGGTGATGCGATTCGTTTGCTTGTCACTATGCTGCAGGCGCGCCAGCTCATCGTAGTCAATTGGTGTAGGGGTGGAAATCGCTTCAATTCTCGACAACGCGTCAGCCACGACGTTGTCCTTCCCTTCGACGTGACATATATTCATAGTGAACTGGCTGATATAGTGCAGATATCTTGTGCGTAGTGGGGTTTCTGTTTTGCTGTTCTGTCGCAGTAGTGCATGTGTTAGTGGTTTATGGTCTGTGTAAACCGTGATTTCTCTGCCCTCGAACATGCGTCGAAAGTGTCGTATTGCCAGATAGATTGCCAGAAGCTCTCGGTCAAATGTGCTGTACTTCTGCTGCGCTTCTGTGAGTTTCTTTGAGAAAAACCCGAGTGGTCTCCAGTTGTCTTTGACACGTTGTTGTAGCGCAGCTCCTACACAGGTATTCGAGGCATCGCACATTAACGATAGCGGAGCGTGAACGGAAGGGTGCGATAAGGTGACGGCGTCCTTGATGCTGTTTTTACATGCGTGGAAAGCCTCTTTCTCTTCGTTAGTAAATTTTAGCTCCGTCTTGTCATTTTTCTTACATGTTCGTAGATATTTGTACAGCTTTTCCTGAACGTGTGCCGCGCGTGGAATGTTTTCTTTGTAGAAGTTCAAGATGCCAATGCCAATTAGTTGGTTATATGCTTTTCTCAAGTCAATTTTCGAGAAGATCTTCATTCCATCTAGTTGATAGGTGAAGTCACGAAGCCGTGGTATTGGATATCTATCCGGCTTGGTGACGGCATTCAGTCGGCGGTAATCGCCACACGGCCTGTACTCGCCGCTCTTTTTTTGTACGAGGTGGAGTGGACTCGCCCATGGTGATTTTGAGGGTCGGCATATTCCTTGTTCAAGCATGATTTGAAATTCTTTCTTAGCTGCTTGATATTTATGTGGCGGCAAGGGTCGAGCCTTACTGTACACTGGCGGTCCGTGAGTGACAATGTGATGTTCAACTTCACTGTTCTTCACAATGTTGAAGTTCGAGGAAGTTATTTCGGCAAACTGTTGAAGGAGTTTGTGATACGGGTCGGTGAGATTGATGGTGAGCACGGTGGGAGTGGGCAAGCAGCTTGCAAAACAACCGTCGATTGCCAATCCAGTCTTCTTATCAACGAGTTTCCTGGCGCGTATATCAACAAGAAGGTTGTGGTGGCGCAAGAAGTCAGCTCCCAGAATCGGTCGTTTTACGGCCGCAATAATGAATTGCCATGGCAAGGGACGGCGCAGGCCAAGGTTGAGGTCTAGCTTCTTATCGCCGTACGTATGTATCGGGGTGCCGTTTGCTGCATACAAAACTTCTTCGGTTCGTTTCATTCCCTTCTTGAAGGGAATGACTGACACGTTTGCTCCAGTGTCGACAAGAAATCGCAAGTGATGTTGATAGTCACATACATGTAGACGGTATGGTGAAATTTCGTTGACCTCGGGTTCCGTCGCAGCCAAGGTCGCGATTAGTTTTCCTGACACTTGAACTTGCATGGAGATCTGCAGTTGCGTGCATCTTTGCCAAAACGTGCGTGGTAAAAACAAACATCACTGGGCGTCTGCTGGTAAGTATTCGATCGTCCTCGGGATCGTGAGCGTGACTGGTAACGGAATGAATTATACTGAGGTCGCCTTGGTCTCGATCTATCCACCTTCATAGCTGCTATCTCCCGTGTAAGTTCCATGATAGCTTCCTTCAGGTCTTGGTCCGGCTGGTTCTGATAACTTACTTGGCGTGAAGTGGTCGGTTGACATACGCACACCGAGTGAACTTCTCGAGTTTGCTCGTGCATCTTGTCGGCCATAGCTGCGAGCACGTCGAGAGAGGCCTCTTCGTTCACAGACAATACGGCGCGCGTAGGCGTAGGCAGGTGTCGCATCCAAAGTATTTTAAGTGTGGTGTCGGGCATCTTGTCGCGTGCTGGTTCTCTCATGCTCCGTAAAAGCTGAGACGGTTTTTGATCACCTAACTCCATTTCGGTGAGCAGTTTTTGAAGTTGCTTGGTTTCCGACTCCTCGTATACCGACATTAGTCTTTTTTTGGCTTCGTCGTATCGGCCAGTTCGTGATTTGGACATAATAATATCGCTTATTTGCTCAACATCACTTTTTTCAAGGTGGGCGACCAGAAGGCTGAACTTGGATTCATCGTTTGGTTTTTGCGGGGTGATTACTGTCTCAAACTGTCCGAACCAAAGTTGAGGTTTATCACGCCAGAACGTAGGTATGCGTGACTTCACGGAGATTGTTGCTACTTCTTCGTCCGAAGACATTGCACTGAATATTCAATCGGAACGTCCGGGGTCACCAATTTGGCAATTACTCAGGAGACGTAATGAAACGCAATGTGCTGGCGGAAGAATATTTATTAAAGTAACTACACATGATTATATATATTTTAATAGTTTCCTCTGGGGGTAGATTTAACGCACACAATATTGAACACGGCCAATCAGGAACAAGCGTGTAGAATATTAAAACGTGTGAGGTAATTGCTAAAATTTCTAACACCGTGGCAGTATAAATACTCTGCGCAGCGGCGCGCGTGCCAGTCGTATGCTCACACGCTCGTCGCACGTACGTTGATGCTAGCTGCCACAGTCTTAACATAAATTGGAAAAAAAGTCAGTTGATGATGCGGAAAGTTGAATATTTGGGTCATGAAATTGAAAATGGTACAATAAAGGCATCACCGGGGAAAACAGATGCAGTGTTACGTTATCCAGAGCCGAAAGATATAAAGCAACTACATAGTTTTATAGGATTGTGTTCCTATTTTAGGAAGTTTATAGAAAACTTTGCTATCCTAGCTAAGCCGCTGTCTGACCTATTAAAGAAGGGTGTACCATTCCATTTTTATGATGATCAGAGAAGAAGTTTTAACAGGTTGAAAGAGGCATTAGCAACAGCTCCAGTATTAAAGATATATGACCCGTGTTTGCGAACAGAGCTTCACACAGATGCTTCAAGTGCAGCTTATTCTGCAATCCTCCTACAGTACCATACTGAGGGTGGACAGTTGCATCCCGTGCACTACTTTAGTCGAAAAACTACAGAAGCCGAAAGCCGTTATACCAGCTATGAGCTGGAGGCACTTGCCATCATAGAAGGTGTGAAGAAGTTCCGGCACTACTTGTTTGGAATTCATTTCAAACTAGTTACCGATTGCAGAGCATTTGAATTAACATTGAAAAAAAAAGATTTAGCTATGTCCACCAAAGTAGCTCGGTGGATTATTTTATTGCAAGATTATGACTTTCAGGTGGAGCACCGTGAAGGCAGCAAGATGCGACATGTTGACGCATTGAGTAGGAACCCTTATGTTGGTGTAATCTTTTCAGATTTACATGAAACCATTAAGTACTCTCAAGAGAAAGATGATGGTTTGAAGGCCATAATGGAAGTACTGAGAGATGCTACTTTTGAAGATTATTCAATCAGTAATGGTTTGTTATATAAAGGCGCTGAGAAGAGGTTGGTCATACCCAAATCGCTGGAATGGGAGGTATTGAAGAGAGCCCATGATAATGGTCATTTTACAAAAAAGAAAATGATGGACCTTATAATTACTAATTATTATATTCCACACCTCGAGAAGAAAGTAGAGAATTATATACTCACCTGTGTTCCTTGTCTACTTGCAACCAGAAAAGAAGGACGCCAAGAGGGATATTTAAATTGTATAGATAAAGAAGACATACCTTTGCACACACTGCATATAGACCATTTAGGGCCGATGACAGAGACTAAGAAGCAATACAATTACATATTGACCATGGTGGATGCATTTACAAAATTTTTTTGGATATTCCCCACTAAAAGCACCACTAGCAAGGAAACCCTAGACAAGCTCAGAGTACATCAACAGAACTATGGTAATCCTAATAGAATAATTTCAGATCGAGGGACTGCTTTTACGAGCAAAGAATTTGAAGAGTATTGTCAAGAAGAGGGAATTCAGCATATAAAAATAACTACAGGTATACCAAGAGCGAATGGGCAGGTGGAGAGGATGCACCGAACGATCATAACCATCTTGACAAAATTATGTATCGAAAATCCGACTCACTGGTATAAACACGTAAGTCGTATTCAGAGATCGCTCAATAGTACATACCAAAGAAGCATAAGTATGACGCCGTGTGAATTGCTCTTAGGAGTTAGGATGAGGAATAAGGAAGATTTAGAGATTTACAACTTACTAGAACAGGAGAAAGTTGATAACTGCATGGAACGACGAGATGAATTGAGAATGAGGGCAAAACAACAAATATTAAAGATTCAAGAGGAAAACTCTAGAAATTACAACAAGAGACGTAAGGAAAGTCGTAAATATTCCCTAGGAGATGTAGTGGCGATCAGAAGAACCCAGTTTGGGGTGGGCATGAAGCTGAGGCCGAAGTTTTTAGGCCCTTATAAGATCATCGCGGTCAAGGGAAAGGACAGATACGAGGTAGAGAAGCTAGACTACTCGCAAGAAGGTCCTAGGAAGACTTATACCGCGGCAGATTCACTGAAGCCGTGGCCTGAAAATCCTGTTGTGGACGACGTCAGTTTTGGTTAGTTCTCATAATTTTACTCGTTATGTTGTTGTATACTGTCTTTGGTTTATGTATGATGTTGATGTTGACCACTTGTTATCAATTTTGGCCTAATTTTAGTTAGGAAAACTTAAGATTTTAATTTGTCTTAGTGTAATGATTATGGGTTGGGTTACACTCACTCTCAGTCTGTGGCCAGACTGTATACAGGATGGCCGAATGTGGGATGGGATTAAATTGTCAGTAGTCAGAGTAAAAAACTAAGATGCTCTATGGTGTTTTAAAAAAAATAAATAATGGATATCTCAGGATGGTCTATGGAAAAAAAAAGGAGGAGGACGAACACGTTTGTAATCTGTAACAGTTGAAAAAATTGAATAAAGAATTATTTGAAAATAAGAAAGGGGAATCATTCATTTTCACCACATTCATTTAATATTCATAGTGAGCTGCTTCTAAAGTTGATCTACCAATAATTTTGATTACGTAGTGGTTACCTACAATTAATTACATAGTGCTACTCTACTAAGACCGCCGACGCCGCAATTGCACTTTGACTTGTTTATTACACTAATTCGCTGATGCACCTATGACGTCCATCGATTTCACAAGTTGTTTTCAATACCATTTTTGTAAGAAGAATTATTCCATATTCCTACCTCGAAGTGGAATGATTATTCATTAGGTCTAATCTTGTAATTTAATTTTTATTCAATAAATTAGTTTCATAAAATCATTTCGGTTTTTTTTCGATCTTTCTGCTGCCGCAAACGTAATTGGCGCAGTCGGTAGGATATCCGCGGGAGATATCGTGACTGTCTCAAATCGATAATCGCGTCGCGAGTCACCCGGGTGGCTATCAAGCACCGTTCCGGATATCCTGATCCTACGGACCTGCTGCAGACCAGGAGGAGAATCAAGAAATCGATTCACGGAGGAAACCAGAAATGAATTATCTGTAAGTACGCTCACAATTCTCGTGTTGCACTCTTTGAATCTTAAACCTCAAGATTTATCATCCCAGAGCCTGTAGTTCGCGGGAGCCTGAATTACACCAGGCCCGCAACCGTGTAGTTGATAAAAACAGAGATATTAATTTAGATAATTTAAATTTAGACACTATGACTCAGAATAACCCAGACACTATCTACAAGGCCCTCCGCCTTGTCCTGGAATTTGACGGGAACCCAAATGTTCTTACACGTTTCATTAAAATCTGTGACTCATTAGCCACTCAATACCTAAGTGCAACACCTGGGCAGGAATTTATTAACCAATGTTTGTTAAACGGCATACTTAACAAAATCACAGGGACTGCTGCATGTACTATTAACGCTAACGGAATACCAGAAAGTTGGACTGGCATTCGAACGGCTTTAATTAACAACTTTTCGGATCAACGTGATGAAACTGCGTTATACAACGACCTCTCTTTAGCCACTCAGGGTAATAGAACGCCACAAGATTTTTATAATCATTGTCAGACATTGTTTAGTACAATCATGACTTACGTGACTTTACATGAGACTATAGCGACTACAATAGAAGCTAAACGCGACTTGTACAAGAAAGTAACTATGCAAGCATACGTTCGAGGGTTAAAGGAACCTTTAGGATCCCGTATACGCTGCATGCGCCCACCTACTATTGAAAAGGCGCTCGAGTTCGTTCAAGAGGAACTCAATGTCATGTATTTGCAGCAACGCGAATTCCCGAAAGCCCAACCTTCTCATAAAGCCACTCCTCCATTACCATCAACACCATTTGCTCCACCACGATCACATAATTTCCCGACACCTGTACCCAACTGGCCATCACCAATGGGTCAGCGTCCCACAGGACCCGCACCGCAACCTTTCAAATTCCCTGCACCACATCCTGTACAACACCAACAAAGGATGCCCACGAACACGCAAAGGATGTTTAGTGCTCCGCCTCCTAATTATAACCCCCGCAGTAATATTTTTAGGCTACCGCCCAGAAACAATGTACCTCAAGGCCCTCAGCCTATGAGTGGTGTCCAACGTTTCACCCCAAAACCCTTGCCTCCAACGAATACCCCAACATTCCACGACTGGAGTAAATCTGGAAACCCTCCGGTTTCCCACTATTTCAAGACTAAAGAGATGAACATGAACGAGTGCGCGACTTATGACGACTCATACTATGACTACTACTATGAACCAGAGTACTACCCTGACTATATTAATACTGAAATAGACTATACCCCTGACTTTACTTGTGATTCGACTTACTACAATATGACTACAGACAACCACGCTTTGGACGAGCCTCAACCACAGGCAGCTATACCTAACCATGCTCAGCAGGATTTTCAAGAAGGCCCGACCTCACAAAAACCAAAATAGAGTTAAACATTCAAACGCAAAGACAGCTTCCATACATACAGATTCGAGAGCCCCCTTTAAAACTTTTAATAGACACGGGTGCCAACCAATCATTTATAAGCCCCGAAGTTGTACAAAATTACTTTTCTGAATATCCTCTTAATTTTGACCCGTTTGAAATAACTAACATTCACGCGACAACTAGAAATGACTACTCTATTACTCTACCAACGTTTCCAGAATTTAATGACCCTAACAATATGAAATTATTCATTTATCGGTTTCACGATTACTTTGACGGGCTCATAGGTTTAGACTTATTAAATAATTGGGAAGCGCGAATAGACTTAAAAGAAAATCAACTGATAACACATTCTGCGATGAACCCTATTAGGATGTATAATTCACGTAATGTGAATCTATATGAGGATATTATACCGGCGCAGACCTCAAAAGTTATTCGGATCCCTATTGATACCCCAGATGGCGACGTTTTTATTCATGAACAAATTCTTTGCAATTGTATAATTCACGAATGTGTCACTTCCGTTGTTAATAATCGTGGATATCTAGAGATCGAAAACCCTACTCAAAGTGACATCATATTTTCGCTCAATCGCCCAGCACATGCCGAATTATTTAACACCGAGTGCCTTAATAGTCAGCAGCCTTCAGCTCGCATTCAAGACGTAATATCACGCCTAAGAACCGACCACCTTAATCCAGAAGAAAAGGCTAACCTCATAGCTCTTTGCTCGCGTTATTCTGACGTTTTTTATATTGAGGGCGAGAAACTAACTTTTACTAATAAGGTTAAGCACCGTATAAGAACGACCGATGAAATCCCAGTGCACGCTAAAAACTATCGGTACCCATTCGTGCATCGTCAGGAAGTTAGAGATCAAATAGGGAAAATGTTAGACCAGGGTATTATACGACCATCAGAATCTGCCTGGAGCTCCCCTATTTGGATAGTACCAAAGAAAATGGATGCCTCAGGAAAGCAGAAGTGGCGTCTAGTGGTTGACTTTCGTAAATTGAACGAAAAGACATTGGACGACAAGTACCCTATCCCAAATATAAATGACGTTCTTGACAAATTAGGGAAGTGCCAATATTTTACGACCCTAGATCTAGCAAGTGGTTTCTACCAAGTAGAAACGGATCCCAACGATGTAGAAAAGACCGCATTCAATGTCGAACATGGGCATTTCGAGTTTCTTAGAATGCCTATGGGCCTTAAGAATTCTCCTTCCACGTTTCAACGTGTGATGGACAATGTCCTCCGAGGGCTCCAAAACGAGATATGCTTAGTTTACCTAGACGATATTATCGTATTCAGTACGTCCCTCCAGGAACACATGACCAACCTCGAAAAGGTGTTCCAAAGACTTCGAGAGTCCAACTTCAAAATTCAGATGGACAAATCCGAATTTCTGAAGCTTGAAACAGCTTACCTCGGCCATCATGTCATCACTAGAGACGGCATAAAGCCAAATCCCGATAAAATATCCAGCATTAATAAATATCCCATTCCCAAAACACCCAAGGAGATCAAACAGTTTCTAGGCCTTCTCGGTTATTACCGAAAATTCATTCCGGATTTTGCCCGACTTACCAAGCCACTTACTCAATGCCTCAAAAAGGGACGTAAAATCAGTGCTTTGAAAAATGCAAAGCGCTACTGACAAATGACCCCATTTTACAGTACCCAGACTTTACTAAGGAATTTAACCTGACTACAGATGCTTCCAATGTAGCTATTGGTGCCGTTCTATCTCAAGGACCTATTAACTCAGACAAACCCATCTGTTACGCATCACGAACTTTAAATGAAAGCGAGATGAACTATAGTACTATAGAGAAAGAACTTCTTGCTATAGTATGGGCCACAAAATACTTCCGGCCTTATCTATTCGGACGTAAATTCAAAATTTTGACCGACCACAAACCACTACAATGGATGATGAACATGAAAGAACCAAATTCACGACTGACAAGATGGAGACTTAGACTGAGCGAATATGACTTTACAGTTATCTACAAGAAAGGAAAATCCAATACAAATGCCGATGCTCTTTCCCGAATTGAAATTAACACCAAAGAAATGTCTCTGATTGAGGAAATTGACGATCTCAATTCCTTATTGGGCAATCCATCAGAATCCATTCTTGCCAAACCAAACTCGTCTACCGAAACAGTACACACAAGTGTTGAGAACCCGATCTTAGAAATTCCTATAACAGATGAACCTTTAAATAAATTTCACAGACAATTATACCTGACTATTGTAGATGATGTTAAGAAAAGACCTACAGTGACTAAACCATTTGACACCCATACTCGAATAAGTATCCAACTGTCCCAATCCAAATTAGAAGAAGACCTAATCAATGCCATTAAAGAATACGTGAGTCCAAAGGTCAAGACAGCCCTTTTAATAACTCCACCATTGGCCATATATGCAGTCATACCCATCTTACAAGACAAATTTAGAAGCTCATCTATGAATCTTGTTGTAGCTAAGTCTGAAGTCGAAAACGTTAAAGAATATCTTCGACAACAAGAAATTATACGACACTACCATGATGGGAAAACTAACCATCGAGGCATTAACGAGTGTTACTTAGCCCTGTCTCACAAATACTATTGGCCAAAAATGAAAGACCAAATAACTAAGTTCATAAATGAGTGTACCATCTGCGGTCAGGCTAAATATGACAGGAACCCCTTAAGACCCCAATTTAACATCGTACCACCAGCCACTAAGCCATTTGAGATTATACACATGGACCTATTAACTATACAAGGTGATAAGTATGTAACTTTCATAGACGTATTCACCAAATACGGACAAGCCTATAACTTACGTGACGGTACAGCTGTTAGCATTTTACAAGCCCTCTTACAGTATTGTACACACCATGGCGTGCCTATGACCATTATTACAGACAACGGAACTGAATTTACAAATCAGTTATTCATGGAATTTACACGACTTCATAAAATCAATCATCATAGGATACTAGCTCATTCACCTAACGACAATGGTAATATCGAACGCTTCCATTTAACACTCTTAGAACATCTTAGACTACTCAAACTACAGAATAAAGACGAACCAATAGTCAATTTGGTACCCTATGCCTTAATAGCCTATAACAGTTCCATACACAGTTTTACGAGATGTCGACCATTTGACTTATTGACTGGACACTTTGACCCGAGAGACTGCAATGACATTGACATAACACAACATTCGTTACAACAGTATACCCAAGCCCATAGAGATAAGATGAAAATAATCTATGCCATTATCAACTCGACATCACTTGCTAATCGAAACGCGATAATTGAAAAGAGAAATGAGACCCGAGAACCCGAAGCAGAATACGCACCCCAGCAGCAAATATTTATAAAAAATCCCCTTGCTAGCCGACAGAAAACTGCCCCACGGTATACACAAGACACAGTATTAGCAGACTTGCCTATTCACATTTACACTTCGAAGAAACGCGGGCCCATAGCTAAATCTAGACTTAAACGCGTACCTAAGACAGCGAATTTGTTACAGGATCATACTAATAACAACAATCCCAATGATGCGACCTCAAGAAATAAAACTTGAGAGCCTCGACGATGGACCAGGACTTCTACCTTATAAACTCGGACTCATGAAACTAACGTCTCACCATCATACGTTCATACAATATGTGCAACTGAGTAACATAGAAAATAACGTTCACTCATTACAGACTCAATTAGTAACTTGCCAAAATCGTTTGACTAATGACACTTATACATTATACGAAATTCAAATAAAATATCTTACGAACAAGCTTGACAATGTCCTAAGACAACTAAAATCTTTAGAACCCAATCGAGCCAAAAGAGGTCTTGTAGACGGACTAGGTTCAATAATAAAAAGCTTAACTGGGAACCTAGATCACGAAGATGCGTTAAAGTATAATGAAGCTATTAAAGTACTAGAAAATAACCAGGATAAAATAACAACCGAACTTAACAATCATATTAGTATGAGTAAAGAGTGGATATTTAAGCATACAAATGTACTCACACAGATGTTAGAGAACCAGTATAAAATTAATAGCATTCTAGAGACCATTTTACAAAGTAATGCCTTAAAAGAAGATAGTTTAATAAAATATGCTCAGTTTGCTCAACTTCT
The DNA here is from genome assembly GCA_910591435.1 of Acronicta aceris. Lineage (NCBI taxonomy): Eukaryota > Metazoa > Arthropoda > Insecta > Lepidoptera > Noctuidae > Acronicta > Acronicta aceris. The sequence continues at coordinate 13,858,842 of OU342757.1, read as the reverse complement.
AGAAGTCATATCTGAGAATGTAGAAGATTTAACCCAGGAATTACTTAGGATAGAAAATAGTTTAGCCTTTACTCGTGCCTCTAGCACACACCATTCGATGATAGATATAGAAATATTAGAATCTATGATTAAGAAACTTAGAATTATCTATGCCCAAGAGCAAATACTAGATTTAGAACTTAGAGAATACTACGATATTATAAAACCAGGGTCATACTATGTAGACAAGCAAATAGTTTTCGTTTTTAAGTTTCCAATTTTTTCTAAAACTACTTACGATTTTTATAAATTGTCAGTTGTACCTAATAAGCATTTACAGGCTCTTATCCCATCCTATCCCTTCCTTGCAACTAGCGAGATGTCGTATGCGTACATAGAGGCTGAATGCCCGAAGTTAAAACACTGGTACCTCTGTGAGAAAGGAATCAGCCACCAGGTTCGCACCAAAGCTGACTGCGTCCAAGAACTTATCACCAATCAAATTATACAAGAATCCTGCAAATTCACCACGGTTACCTTGATCAGAGAAGCTATGGAAAAGCTGGATGATCAGCATTATGTTCTATCATTTCCTCAGCAGACGAAAACACAACTAATATGCAAACAGAGGGACTACACATCGCTACAGGGCAGTTATCTTGCTACAATTCCCATGGGATGTCGCCTGAAATCAGAAGAATTCACTATTGCAAATGACTATGATGAAATTAAAGGCCAACCTCTGAAGATTATGAAGATACCATACGATGCTGAAAAATACGCCATAACTGCTACTCATGTCAATCTAAACTCCATTGATCTCCAAGGACTACACAGCATCCAAGAGAAACTCATGATCCAGTCTCCTGTTCAACCTGACAGCCTACAACCAGACGCCTTTTACCACACGACAATCCCATTTTACGGAGTACTATTGGGTACAGGTGCACTCTTCATCATCATGATATCCCGACGCTATCTATGCAACCGAGATAAGACTAAGAAGAAGGACCAGCAGCCTCCGACTGTCATTCTGGGAAGCAATGAAAGTCCTGAAAACCTTCCGGCAACATTTTCACTCAACGTGCTAAAATAGTCGCCGTTCTAAGGGGGGAGGAATTACATAGTGCTACTCTACTAAGACCGCCGACGCCGTAATTGCACTTTGACTTGTTTATTACACTAATTCGCTGATGCACCTATGACGTCCATCGATTTCACAAGTTGTTTTCAATACCATTTTTGTAAGAAGAATTATTCCATATTCCTACCTCGAAGTGGAATGATTATTCATTAGGTCTAATCTTGTAATTTAATTTTTAAGTTATTTTAATAGTAAAGGAAAAAATTCAATCGCGGGCAGGATTCGAACCTGCGTCTTCTGGTTTGATATACCAGACGCTCTGACCTCTAAGCCACCGCGAACCCTACCCGCATGATTGAAATTTTGCCTTCACATTCTGAATTTACGTCATAAGGTGACGTTTGGTGACATCTATGAGAGGCAAGTTACCTTACCTCTCAACCGACACGACTTACTTTACAGTCAGTTCAGTGTCGTACGATGCCACCCTACCTTTTAACTATCTTTTTTTTTTGTGATTTTTTTGCATTTTCCATGCTAAGATCATTAAGTTATTTTAATAGTAAAGGAAAAAATTCAATCGCGGGCAGGATTCGAACCTGCGTCTTCTGGTTTGATATACCAGACGCTCTGACCTCTAAGCCACCGCGAACCCTACCCGCATGATTGAAATTTTGCCTTCACATTCTGAATTTACGTCATAAGGTGACGTTTGGTGACATCTATATAACTTAATAATCTTAGCATGGAAAATGCAAAAAAAATCACAAAAAAAAAGATATTTAATTTTTATTCAATAAATTAGTTTCATAAAATCATTTCGGTTTTTTTTCGATCTTTCTGCTGCCGCAAACGTAATTAATTTGTACACAAATCTTCGTGTAGTGGTTCGAAACTAGTATCTAAACATTATGCCAAATATTTATGCAAATTCTTACTCTTCCGCTGATACTTTGCAGTTAACTATCATCGCTGATCATCCTGACGCGCGCCGGTCGGGGTGCGAATCATTTCACCACCAGTGTTGGCTGATAACAAACCGGTTTCCTAGCGGCACGCGACAGTGCAGCGAGCGAGTCTCGTCGAAACGAGGAGCGTGAGATTCTTTATTTTAATACCTTGTGGCTATTTTATAGTTTATTGTTGGTGCCTACACTTTAACTCACAATGCCTACTGAAAAAGAAAATCGTCACTTTAAAGAATTGATTCTTAAAAGATCCTCAATATAGGGACAGATTACTAAATTTAAAAATTATTTATCTAGTATTACAAAAAGTTTGGATTTAGATAATATTCAAATAACTGAATTAAGTTAAAAGTTAAAAATTTTCCATTAATTTGAGGCATTGTCGGTTAGATTTGAGGGCTTGCAAAGTGATATAGAGGTTCTTAATGCTGCTAACATGGATGAAGAAATAGATGAGCGTGATAATATCGAACAGGAAATTATCAATAATATCGCTACAGCTAAAGCACTGGTCGAAAGGTTTAGTGACTCCTAGGCGCAGCTCAATTCGAGAACATTCTTGCTGTCACGATTCACAAGACGTTGGTTTGAAGCTACCTAGAATCCAAATTTCTAAAATTGATGGTGCCTATTTCAAGTCGATGGAATTTCGAGACACATTTGAGAGTCTAATACATAATAATACACGGATTTCATCAATCAATAAATTTAATTATTTAATGTCATATCTAGAAAGTGACGCTGCCAGGATTCTAACGAACCTGGAAGTCTCAAATCCGAATTATTCTGAAGCCTGGAAATTATTGTGCAGTAGATATAATAATAAAAGAATCCTTATTAATGACCATTTAAATTCTCTATTAGGTATCAAGCCCATTACACGTGAGTCGGAAAGGTCCTTAAGGGGATACCTCGAAAATATTTTATAATTTTGTGGGCGTGGCTAAGCCTTGCGTACGGTTCTGTCAGGATCTAGCGCTCTCGCTCCAGCGCGTCATCGCAGTATAGAACCTGGCACAAAACTATGGAGTCGACATTATTTCAGTTTATTTTTTGTTTTATAGGAAAGATTTATTTTTCATGATTGATGTTTTATATCATGTTTGTATTATTGTATAGTAGTGTTAAGTAATTTAAATATATGTATTTTATACAGTTCCAACAAAATAAGACTTAATGTGACTTCTTTCCTACTTAGTACAATTATGTTATTTTATAGGTACAGTTTGCGAGAACGTAGTAATAACACATACATTTTATACATTCCCAACATCTGTCCCAATATAAACTTATAACGTACATACGAGTAGTGCCCGTTACAATTAATTTCAGTAAGATAGGTAAGTAGGTACGGGTCATGCAAGTAACATTGGGAACAAACGTGCTGATGTTGTAAGAGGGTTGATGAAATTGCACTCATCTTCTAGGTCATCTAATGAAACATAATATGTATGTACTTTACGTTCAAATGGAATAAAGAAGCTCACACCTAAGAAAATCTTAAAGTACATAATAATCTCGTGGTGATATCGAAACTTAGTGTTTTGATATGCTGTGATACTATACGAGTATTACGAGTAGCTACAAAAAACTTTTCCGTTTTTTCTCCGATGTTCTCCTTCCGAACTTGCCCTCAAAATCCAAAAAAAAAAATACTATAGTTACTTAAGAAAACACCGAATGAAAATAATTAAAAAATGCGCATAACAAGATGAATAATAGTTAATGTTTTGGAGCTTTTTTTACATTTCGTAGGTAGTCCTTGCCACAGAATCAAGAAGTAAATAGGGTGGGCATTAGAAATGGGCCGCATTACTTTAGAGTTGCTAAAGGAATAATAATAATAATAATAAATAAGTATAATAATAATAATAACGTCTTGCTAACAGCGAGTACCTGCACAGACCTAGTAGCTAGGATTATCCATCAGCAACTTGCTCTAAAATATAAACTTGTGGACTTAGAGGTACCATACTATAGGTATGTGCCCGACCCAGTTCTTGATGATGGTTGTGTTACTCTGTACTGGCATCGATCTATCATCACTGACAGGACTATTATTGCCAATAAGCCTGATATAGTGGTGATAGATCGATCAGAGCGCCGTGCAATTATTGTTGATGCACGACATCTCCCACTTCGCCTAGGAGCGCGACAGTTAATAGCCTTCAATAGTTCACAAACTGCTGACTTCAGAAGTCAGCAGTTTGTGAACATACTCTAGACAAGGCCCAGCACTACATCAGATTTGATAAACCACAAGTCCTCACAAAAGAAAACCGATTCCTTCCCAGGATGATCCGTGAGGCTATTGAAATTAAAAAACATCCAAATTTCAATAGAGAGGATGGCTGGGTCTTACCACCTGTGTAGTGTTGTCTGGTCACGATAGATTAGAAGAGTTGAAATAATACGTCCATTTAGTTTGAAGGTCCAATTTATTGTGTGTAAAGGTATAATTAGTTACAAGACAGTAGTGCTGAAGAAGCACTTTAAATAAGGCCGTTTACATACCTGAATGGTTACACACTACATCATCCCCGTTATTTGAAAAAAAAAATGATAACATACTTTTTTTTTTTTTTTTAGTATTTATACAATATAATTATTATTACACTTAAAATTAATAAACAACTACGGTTCCGCATACAATTTTGTCCTATTCTTATGAACTATGACATTTTTTCCATTAATATTAATTTTAACATTAGGCGCAAGGTCTTCTATCACAATATATGGGCCAGTGTACAAAGTGTCCAATTTATTTCCTATCTCATTTTTCAACAATAGTGCATCACCTGATTTGTAAACAATGGGATTACTTGACTTATCATAATTTAATTTTCTACGTTCTTTACTCATAATTAAATTATTTCTTGCATCTCTTTGAGCTTTTTGTAATCTGTACTTAAACTCCAACACATAATTTTCAAAACTATACAGTGGTTCTACAACATTACATAAATTATTAGGTAAACTACATACTTGTCCAAACACTAACTCATAAGGTGTATATTTAGTCTCTGAATGTACAGTAGTGTTATATGAAAAACACCAATACTGTAACCATGAACTCCAACTTGAAGGATGATTATCTGTTTGGATTCGTAAATAGGCTCCTAACACTTTATGTGCATTTTCTAATGATCCAATACTTTGATGGTGATAAGCAGTCGCAATTGTTTGTTTTATATTTAAAATTTTGCATAATTCTGACATAACCTTAGAAACAAACTCTGTACCTCTATCACTTGCAATTTCTTTTGGAATTCCGTAACGTAAAATAAAGTTTTCCACAAATGCTTTAGCAACCTCTGTTGTTGTTTTAGTTTTTAGAGGGTATGCTTCAACATATTTACTGAGCTCGCACTGTAATGTTAAAATATAACTGTAGCCTAAATCATCTCTATCTAATGGACCTACAATATCTAAGAAAATTTTCTCAAAAGATGATGATGCTGTGGATGTAATTTTTAATGGCTCTCTATGAATTTTTGTATATTTTTGTTTTTGACACTTGCTGCATTTTTTTACATAACATCTAACATCTTTTTCTAATGATGGCCAATAATAATATTTTTTAATTTTACTTATCATCCTCCGAACTCCTATATGACCACTACTAGGTAATAAATGAAAATCGTTCATTATTACTTTTTTATCGTCATCATCATATATTCTTTGGACGTCCTTTATAACACATATTCGAGGAAATTTACTCGATTTATTTTTAGCAACATATTTGGCTATACTTTCAATGAGCTCTTTATTTTTACGCGTTTTCATAATTATTAATTCTTCAACATTTATTGTTTTGCAAAATAATGCCATTTCTTTCAATAAATCGTCTCGCGAGTTTAATGATAAAGAAGATGAGCTTGCAAATAAATTATTCTTACTTTTACACGAAAGTCCTATTCCTTGAAAAAAATAACGAATTGTAATTTTTTAGTAAACTAAGTAATCTGCGCAGATTTCTTTCCGGTAAAATAATTAATTCTACGTCCGTATCACATTTCTTAAGTACTTCGGCAACTTTAGGCTGATCAGACCTATTGTCATTCGAAGTCTCAGTACTAGTTGTCAAATCAGTTGATTGTTGATTTTTTCTGAATTGCCCTCTAGTCATCACATTTATTACTTTGTTATTCATTTGTTTTAACTCGTCTGAAGTCAAAATAACTCTAGATAGCGCGTCAGCAACTACATTTTCTTTTCCTCTGACATATTCTACTGTAAAGTCGTATTCCTCCAATAAAAGACGGAATTTTGTTAAACGACTAGATGGATTTGACATGTTAAAAAGGTAAAGCAAAGGCCTATGGTCAGTTCTTATTACAATTTTTTTTCCATATAAATATGGCCTAAAATATTTTATTGACCAAACTATTGCCAGAAGTTCCTTTTCAATCGTTGCATAATTTAACTCTGCTTTATTTAAACTCCTACTAGCATACGCGACGGGTTTTCCGTTAGAATTACTTAGCACACTGCCAATAGCAAAACCGGAACTGTCTGTTTGTAAAATAAATTCATTTTCTGTAGAAAAATTTGGATAATCTAAGACAGGTGGACTAGATAGTAACTTTTTAAGAGTTTCAAAGGCATTCTGACATTCTGTAGTCCATTCAAACTGAGCCTTCTTTCTACATAATTTGTTTAGTGGCACAACAATAGCTGCAAAGTTTCGAATAAATTTCCTGTAATAATTACTAAATGCAACAAAACGCTTGACGTCATCCGCACATGTTGGTGTCGGATAACTTTCAATTACTCGGATCTTTTCAGGGTCGGGCAAAATACCTGAGGATGATATTACATGTCCTAAGTAAAGGATTTGTCGCTTTAGAAACTCACATTTAGAGGGATTTAATTTTAATTTAACTTTTCGTAATCTTTCAAAAACAGACATGAGGTTTTTATTATGTTCCGCCAAATTGCGGCCAAAAATAATTAAATCATCTAAATAGACAATACATTTTTCGTAATTTAATCCTGACATAGCAACTGTCATTAATCTACTAAAAGCAGATGGACTAATTTTGAGCCCCATCGGTAACCTACACATTTGGTATTGCCCTTTATCTGTCGTGAAGGCCGTATATTTTCTAGATTCTTTTGAAAGATTACATTGATAATAACTACGATTTAAATCGCAATGGCTAAAGTACATAGCACCTGATAGAGACTCTAATATCTCTGTTATATTTGGGAGAGGAAATTTGTCGTCCTGCACTCTCTCTGTCTGTAGTCTACCACTACTCTCCATTGACGTTTACCGCTCCTATCTAACTTTTTTGGAACTAGCAACAGGGGGCTAGACCACTCACTGCAAGTTTTTTCTATAATCCTTTCTCGTAACATATCATCGATCTGTCTATTAAGTTCTTCCTTCTGCATAAACGGAATTCTGTACTGTTTTCTATACACAGGCGTAGCATGTTCTTTTAAACGAATAGACTGCTCGTAAACGTCCGTAACACTTAATTTGTCACCTGGTAAATGAAATATGTCCGAATATTTGGCACAAATTTGCTCGATCGACAACTGTTCTTCTTTGTCTAAGTATGAACCTACATTAAGTAATGAAAATAACGTCCGTATTCTCTCTACATTAACATCCGGGCTTTCGTAATTATAAAATTCATAGTTTTCTAATCTATCAACTTCAACCTTATTCAAACATAGAGATACCTCTTTGTCAGTGGTATTTAAAAGTCTTACAGGAATCCTACCATTTTTCGGCCTAGCTACCACACTAGCCAAAAAAATACCCTGTCTTATCTCCTTCGGATAAATGACACAGTCATAATTAATACGCGTAGGTATGAACTTAATGACTTCACACCTCGGTCCGATAACAAAATTATAATTATAATAATGTAAAGGCAATGAGACCCTACTCTCTGCGACTTTGAGAGATAAAGTATTTGAGTCATAATCTATAATTCCACAATATCGTTTAATAAAATCTTGACCTAATATGCCTATCGACTTACATGGTAAATTCCTAAATACGTAGAACTTATGTTTAAAAATAATATTCCTGAACTCTAAAGTTAAATAAACAAATCCTACGGACTTTAAACTTCCACCAATACCATGGATATTTAAATCGCATCTATGCAACTCTAGCTGAGCTAAATCTAAAATATCATAATTAACACATGATAAAGAGGCCCCTGTATCTACTAAAAATTCGAACTGTATGTTATTTAAACTTAAGTTTACCCAATTAACGCTATCACAAGTAAGAACTTGATTAGGAACGAAAAAATGCTCCCAAATTCTGATCCGAAGAAAGATCATTACGACTATTTTCTGAAGTCGGTAAATCATGTCGTTCATTTGCAATAAAATGATTTAGATTTCTATTATTAGAATAGTTTGCGTAATTGCCACGATTTCCGCGAACATACCTGGCACCGTAACTTGACGCTCCTCGTCGATATACCTGAGCACCGCGGCTGCCTCGCCACGTGTTCCTTGGCGCAGCAAAATTTTGATGCGCACTATGTGGCTGTCTACTACCTCGAAAATATCTTGATGAATTTTGACCACGAAATCCACGATGACAAAAATTATTAGTGCGAGTGGACCGACGGTTGTATGACATAACGGTCTGACGCTCCGCAGTTAAGCTAGTTTCATCTTCGGCCACTCTAATAGCATCCTTTAAGGAGGTCAAATTCCGTGCTGAAATAATTGTTCCTAACTTTTGACTTCTTAACCCTTCGGAAAAACATCTAATAGCGTTCCTTTCATTAAGAGGACGTAATACCTCATACGCTTTATCATCGCCATTTGCCTGAGAAATAGTCAATTCTACAAACAACTTCTCTATCTCTTGAGCAAACTCTGTAACTGACTTTTCACCTTGCCTAGCCTTTTGTAGTCTAGACTGTAAAGCAGTGTCTGACTTACGAGTAAGTAAATATTTACGCATATCTTCTAATAGCAACTCAACAGAACTATAAGAAGTAGCTAAACGCATTTTTGCTCCACTAGTTAATCGACTCTTTAAAACGAAATTTATTAAAATCGCCTTATCACCATCAGCAAGCATTGAGTCATACAATTCAATCGCAAAAATTAAGTCACTAGTCACCTCTTCATCACCGGTCATTTTAGGCAATAGGCTTACAGCCGTCTTTAAATTGAACTTTTCACCTGGCACAGACATTGTGGCAGATTTATCTTGTCTCTGACTACCACTCGAACTAGATTCCATTTCAAATTTCAAAATTTTATCATAGTATTTGTTTATACATGAACATAAAAATAATAATTCTTTAGACGCATCTTTAGGTAAAATACTCAAAATATTTTTAAACGACACATACAAGTTCTTAGCTTCTGAAATCTTATTCTCAAAATTACTACCTACTCTTCTTGAAGGACCTAACTTAGAAATAGAATCCGTACAATGTTTTAATTGCTTATAAATATCTGATAATTCTAATTCTATACTCATAATCTAATTCAATAAGTAGGTATTAAGTGCCTCAACATTACACAAAAAAAACAACTAGGTAAAATCACTTACTAAAACATATATTTAATAAAAGAAATTAAGATGCGCGTAGGTACCGGTTACGACTTACTTGTTGGTCACTCTTACACCTTGGTTTCTGGGTCCTCATGCTCTCTGATTTCCCTGCGACGTCGGTAGCTGACACGCGCGAGGACTCGATCCAAAGCGTCACTCCTCAGCTGTTTCTGCATCCAATTGGTGTGGCATCGCTTGTACAGGCAGAAGAATCCGATCAACACCGCCAGCAGCATACAGGCGCATATTATGGACAAAAGGATATTGTTCGTCTGAAGGTGTTCTGCCGTCGCTTGTGCGTGGTTGCTCCCGGCTGCAGACTGCGCAATGACCACTTGTTCTTTGCTTTGCGTTGTGCCCATGGTCCGTTCTTGGTTGGTGTTCTACGTCGATATCCCAAAAAAAAATCGCAAGAATCTTGATGCCAAAATGCAATGTCCAAAATCAATCAATATCCCGAAGTCTTGAAGATTGAGAAATATTGTAGAAGGTCCATTTAGCTATAGAGTAGCTATCCTGGCAGGGTCGCCATGTAGTGTTGTCTGGTCACGATAGATTAGAAGAGTTGAAATAATACGTCCATTTAGTTTGAAGGTCCAATTTATTGTGTGTAAAGGTATAATTAGTTACAAGACAGTAGTGCTGAAGAAGCACTTTAAATAAGGCCGTTTACATACCTGAATGGTTACACACTACACCTGCTTGGAACCCCATTATAGATTCCATTAAATCAAAATCCAAGTCCAAAACTGCAAGACCGAAGGATACGGTGAGCTCGTTCAGCGTGAATCGGATCACCAATAATTAACAAAAATGTAAGGTAGCTGTTAGTAATTGTAACATTAAGACGTCCAACAACTTAGTCTACCCGTGACCATGGATGCTGTAAAGGATCCGAAACGTCGGGAATCAAATAATATCAATACAACGCGATAAAATCCGTAAAAAGTAGTTTTATTTCAAAACCATCTCCTTTTTTGAAATCGGTTAATAAACTAGAAGGTATTAATTTCATAAAATTCGAACACGACTCCGCAGCTTTATTGTGTTTAGCTAAATGTCAATCTACACGTCAAGCTAAACGTCCAGTATAAGGTTATTTCGTTTCATTGTATAGGCTTTCCTTGTATTCAGAGGTCAGGTTATATTGGGCGCGGGAGCTCGTCTGACAGAGACCCGTCGCTGACAATGGTCCATAGCGGACTGAGGGGAGCCTGACTGCATACAAATTCTCGGATTTTGCGCTCGGTAATAAATTACGTAAGCGACAAACCACATTTTTGGTTATTTAAACAAAACTACGCTATTTATTAAAAAACTGTCTTACAGAAAACTAGATATGGTTATTTAGTATGTTTTAAAAATAATTTCGTAATCTAATTCGTAAAAATATCGCAGTACTACTGAAAATAGTAAATAATTAGAGCCTACTTTACGATTTTTTTCTATCGAGAAAATTTCATGCTATCGTGTTTTCCTTTTATGCGATTCTAGATTATATGCTCAAAAATCATATATCTAAAAATTATGTTCATAGTTTATAAACTGAAAGAAATACACTGAATTAGAGCTATCCCGTTTTTTAAGGCGTAAACTAGACCAACGTTTGGCTGCACTAGGCTCACACACATTCTCACTGCACTCACTAGCTCCCTGTACGGACAGAGGCTGGTCACGCGCACTCACTTTAGGTCTTTGCTCAGGTGGGGACTGGCTTATACACACATTCACGCTGCTAGGTGTGCTCTCATTTCGCTGTTGGTTGGACGAGCTGGACGCTCGTCTTCCTCGCCTCCACAGGAACCACAGGAACCCAGCGACTGCTGCTGCTATCAGTCCATACGACAAGACTTAATGGTGTACATCATGCGACGTTAGCACATCATCCTGTCGAGCTGATTCCTTCATGGACTTAATTTGCTCATCGAGTATTTTTAGTGAATTATTAATCTGTACCCTTTCATGATCAAATTCTTCGAAGTTTAGTATGGGTACCGTTATATTATTGACCAAATGATGAATGGGAGTTAACTTAGTTTCCAGAATAATTGGTCTTAAATTGAGCGTCTTTTCTAATTGCTGATATGAATAAAGTGTTACGTCACGGCCTTTGACCATACATTGTTTAGTAAGGTGTATAAGTCCTAGACGCGCTTGGATTTCATCGTCGCATATGATTCTCACAGAGTATGAATCACAACAGAAGTACAAATAGGTAGAAGGCTCGTGTAATTGAACCCATTTGTTTTTACAGCTAGATTTGACAAATTTGCAAGCGGATTTATCCCCTGTTTCACAGAATCTGTCTTCAGTGCCGATATTTTTAATGGGACCTTGTCGTTGACAAAGGTAAGTATCCTCTTGCTGCTCACAATTTTGAAGATCATTGACGCTGACTGTAAGGTAAGCATCTCTTCTTAGGTTGATTGCTAGATACTCGGAAACTGCTTTAATGCTAATCATGCTCTTGTTAATTTGATGTGGTACTGGAATCAAATTATATAATTCGAAGGTGTCTCGGCTGATTAATGGTAATGTAATTTCAAAGATGAAATATTCTTTAGTTATTCTGGCTTTGGTTTTTAACAGCTTGTAGATTTTATACAGGTTAAACTGAATATTGTCTACAGGTAAAGCAAGTTCTTTTCCAATTTGTCCAGAAATGATTTGCAGTTCTAAACGAAGTTGTCTGGGTGTCAATAAATGCATGCTAATTTGGCCTTTATGGATCTCCGTCATTGTGTCCGCAAACGTATCTTGCATTCGCTTTAGATTGTGTATCATATTAATGGTGGCCATCGCTGCTAAAGTGAAGTCTTGCTGAATCGTCATATCACTCATTTCCAGTTTTATAGTGTTGGTAACGCTTTCTAAGTAATTCACATGCTTGTTAATTATTTTGTGCTGCTTTTCAATAGTCGCTTCAGTCCGTTTTAGAATATTGTATTCGGCCTCGATTATCGAGGTTTGGTTCTTATACAGCTGATTTACATGATCGATGTTTCTATACATGAGGTCAATGTCATGTTTATATTTTTCTGCGAAACTGTAGTCGAGTACTCCAAACAATGAGTTCGCAACCGAGCCGACGGCATTGATAAGCCCGCGTCGTGTTCACAAGGGCGCTCTGAAATGCTGATTTAGCAACAGCTGATTATTGTATTCCAGTTCACTGTACTCGTGTTGTATTTGTAAAATGATCATACGACAATGACTCGTTTCCTTTATTTTTTCGCAAGTTTGTTCTAGATATTTAGAAAATTCCGTAACTGCTTTGTCCCCTTGCCAATATGGGGACATGTTGTAATAAGTTACAATTTTCCACTCATTGTGAATGAGATGCATTTTTCCGAGAGAATCGAAATATAGGCTTTGGTTGTTGTCAAAATTTGTAAAACTATAAGATGCTTCAGCGGGAAGTACGCTGCTCATAAAATATAACAATGATAGTATTACACTGATGATTTTTTTGATTAGGACAGTACGGTTTCGGTTCGTTCAGTCGTTAGTCAGTTCGTTAGTTTCAGAGGTGATTTTAATACTTTTCTGTACGGCTACTCCACTTGTCTGCTGCTTGCAGTCTTCTTCTTTTTGGATGGGCAAAATAGACAACTTAACTACCGGACGCTTCATGTAGCCGTGCTTTGTCTTCAACGTTACCACTCTGACAATTCCATCCGTTCCTGGGTGGACTTCCACCACCCGACCAACTGGCCATTTACCCGCCGGTAAATTATCGTCTTGAATTGTCACCATATCTCCGATTTCGAGATTTCGCTGAGCTTTAAACCACTTGCTGCGTACAGATAACTGGCTCAAATATTCTGTTTTCCACCTTCTCCAGATGTCTTTGAATATTTTATTTGTCGTATACCATCTTGTTCTGGCATCCTGTGCTGTTTCTATGATAGTCAAACCAGCGCGACTCGTTAAAAAGTGGGCTGGTGTGAGAAAATCGATGTCATCGATATCCTCTCATATTGGGCATAAGGGTCTAGAATTAAGGCTCGCTTCGATTTGTGCTAATATAGTGCTGTACACCTCATACGTTAAAGCTTGCTCACCGATAACTCTTCTTATATGTTGCTTAAGGCTTCTAATTGATCGCTCCCAGATCCCTCCTGCACTAGGCCAAGAAGGACAGTTCCAATGCCATTCTATGCTCATATCTGCTATTTCTTTGTGAAACGTATCGCTAAAAATTTGCTGAAGTTTTTGATACTCATCCTGAAGATTGCTATTGGCACCGACAAAGTTCGTGCCATTATCAGAATAGATATGCTTTGGTGTTCCTCACCGCGCCGCCATACGACGCAGAGCTGCTATGAACGAGGAGCTGTTTAGGTCGGACACTAATTCAATGTGTAATGCTTTTGTTGCCATGCAAATAAACAAGGCGATATATCCTTTCGATGTTTTTATTCCTCTACCTTTATTAGCTTTTATTTTAATGAATCCAGTGTAATCTACCCCAGTATGGTAAAAAGGAGGGGCCGGGTTTGTCAGGTAGATTCCCCATGATCTGGTGTAGCTTTCTGGGCTCCTGTTTTTTGCACGGCACACATTTACGAAGCTGTTTTGTAGTTGCTCGATTTCCATTGATAATCCAATAGTATTGTCGAAGCCATGACAAGGTAAGTCGAGGCTCTCCATGAAAAGTTAATTCATGTGCTTGATTTATTAAAAGTTCTGTTAAACGACTGCTGTACGGAATTATTATAGGATTTTTCATATCCGTACTTATATTGGCGTTTTCAAGACGTCCGCCAACTCTTAGTATTCCATCTTTGTCTAAAAATGGATTTAGTTTTAAAAGTTGCTATCTGATCGAAGTTTTCCGTGTAATAAATCATGAATATCGGTTGAAAATTCAATGCTTTGGATGATTTTAATTAAACGTAATTTTGCTATTCTCAGCTCATGTAACGTGATATATCGAGGCATTTGTTTTCGCGTTGGTGCAAATACACGTAATAGCCAGGCCATTACAGGTATTATTTTTATGAATGCGCTATACCGATGTAATAAATCTGTAATAACGCTGTTTTCAAGTACGCTCGTAGGAGCGGCTACAAGATGATTTCTGACTTCTTCTTGAGTGATATACTTTTGATGCTGCTTTTCAGGTTCAAAGCCAGTGGATGATAGCCAAGATGGCCCTTCCCACCATAAGGAATGTTTCATTAATTGACACGATGATAGCCCTCTGCTAGCTGAGTCAGCTGGATTTTCTTTAGTTGACACGTAACGCCAAGTGTCTGGTGACATTGAATTTATAATTTTCTTTACTCTGTTCGATACAAAAGGCTTCCAACGTTCTGGGTTCCCTTGTATCCAGCTAAGTGTGACTTTTGATCATTAATCGATGCTACTCGTGTCTAGGCTGTTTATAATCTTAGCCATAAGTCGTGATAATAATTCCGCTGCGCATAATTCGAGTCTTGGTAGCGATACAGTTTTGCTGTTAGGTACCAACCTAGTTTTTGCTGCGATCAGTACCACTGTCGATTTATTTTTTGATACGATCCTGCCATATACAACACATGCGTATGCTTTGATAGATGCGTCACAGAATCCGTGTAATTGTATGACGTCATCCTGCTTGCTTTTTAACCACCGAGGTATTCTGCATTGGCTGATGCAACCTAAGTCTGGCTTTATTTTTGCCCACTCATTTTTAATGCTATCTGAGACTTCATCACTCCATTGTAATTTCGAATCAAGCCATACTTTTTGAAATAATATTTTCATTTTTGTTGTCAGCGGAGATAACCAACCTAAGGGGTCAAATATTTTAGAGATTTCGGATAGTAACATTCTCTTCGTAAGTTTCGTTGTATCTGCTAATAAGCTATGTAGGAAACTAAATTCATCTTTGATCGGATCCCACTTTAAGCCCAAGGTTTTGGCTGTATCTTCTGTTTTGAAGGTAAATGCTGACGCTTGTTTATTTTGCTTAGACGTACTAATGTTCTCTAATAGGGCCTTTTCATTCGCAGACCATTTTCGTAACAAAAATCCCGCACTGCTGAGACACAAGTTTAATTCGGCTATTCTTTTCTTTCCTTCTTCTATTGAATGAACCCCGGAAACCAGATCATCCATATAGAAATCTTCACGTAGGCTTTTTGCTGCATTGGGATAGTTATACTGCTCATCTGTGGCTAGTTGCCGAAGCGTCATCATTGCCAAATAAGGTGCAGCTTTCGTCTCATACGTGACAGTAGATAATTGATAAACTTTTATCGGCTGTCCATGGTCTCCGTTTTCTCGCCACACAATTTTTTGCAGGCTTTGATCGTCTTTATTCACCAAGATCTGGCGAAACATCTTTTCTATGTCTGTTGTGTACACGTAACGATATTGTCTCCACCTCAACAACAGAGTTTGTAGGTCCTGTTGCAGGTTAGGTCCTTTATGCATAAGGTCATTAAGGCTATATCCCGTGGAATTTTTGGCTGATGCATTAAAGATAACTCTTAGCTTAATGGTTAAAGACTGCTCGCTGTACTCCATGATGAGGTAAGAAGCATTCTAATTTATTGCTGCTAAAATTTTCTAAGGACATATGTCCTAGTTGCTCATATTCACTTATAAATTGCTTGTATTGCTGCTCTAAATCCTTTTGCTTGCTAAATTTTCTCTCGAGGTTCCGAAATTGTGCTAACGCTATCTCCTTTGATTTTCCTAACTTTTCCCCCGCTTTTTGCTTTATAGTTAATCGAACCTCATACCGACCGCTTTCAAGCCGTTTTGTTGTGGCACGAAAATAGTCAACACATTCTTGATCTTCTGCTGACATTTCATTTTGCTCATAAATATCTTCAATTTTCCAAAATTGGTGGATGTCTTCAGTGTTGTTTAGAACTACGTTGCAGTGAAACGTCTTTACACTGCCGCACAGTAGCTGGGTGTTTTGAGCTAAAGGCGATGACAAGTCAGGACCTCTGATTATGCCATCTAATCAAAATCAAATCAAAATCAAAAATATTTATTTGCTAGAATATGGTACATAAGGTGTTACAATACATTTGTTTCAGCATATCCTGCCATAGCATGGCGTGCAAATATATTCACAGTCAATTAAGTACTATACTACTTGCAATTTACGACTTCTATTGACTTGTCTTCTAAATAGTCCTTAACCGTATAATATCTTTTAAATAGTAACATATTAAAAAGTATTTTTTTAAACATTGTCATAGGTAAGTCTTGTAAATTATTTGGTAAATGTTTATAGATAATGATCGACATGCAGTATACATTGTTCTTAAATAATTTTAGCCTTATTTGTGGGAGCCGAAGTCTGTCTTTATGCCGTGTTCGGCTATTTGGCCTGTCAATGTTTGTCTCGAAAACATTGTAATTTTTCTTGATAAAAACACATATTTCAAAAATATATAAACATGGTAAAGGTAGAACTTTAAGTTTGTGAAATAGTGGCTTACAGCTGTCTAAAAAGTGAGCTCCACAAATGGCTCGAATACATTTTTTTTTGAGCTTTAAAAACTCTGTCAAAATCTACTGAGTTACCCCATATTATAATACCATATCTCAGTACGGAGGACACATAGCCATGGTAAGCTAGCATTGCAGTATCACAGTTTACCGTTTGTCTAATCCTTTTTAAAACATATATAAAACGGTCTATTTTTGTAAGAATTTTGTCTATATGTGCTTTCCAGTTGCAATTTTTGTCGATCGTTATACCCAAAAATACACAATTATCGAGAGTTGTCAAGTGACAATCTTTATAATTAATGTCAAGTTTATTTATGTTTGAATTGTATGTCTGAAATTGTATGATGTTTGTTTTAGTCATATTTATTTTCAAGTTATTTATCTCGAGCCAGTCTATTGCTTTATCCAAAGCCTGGACGATTTCATTTTCTAAATTTTTGTCAGTGTCACTCTTAAGCATTATTGTCGTGTCATCAGCAAATAGTATGCAATCTTTGCCTATCGCATCTAGAATGTCGTTTATGTATACTAGAAAGAGTGGTGGGGATAAGATACCTCCCTGTGGGGTGCCAAAATTATTTTGCTTATATTCCGACCTATAGGTTCTTTTTTCGTTTTGACAAATTTTTGTTACTTCCACGCATTGTACTCTTTCAGAAAGGTAACTTTTGATCCAGTCGTTGGCCTTACCCCGGATTCCGTAATACTCAAGCTTTGCGAGTAGTGTTTTATGGCAAACAAAATCAAATGCTTTAGTCATGTCTAGGAACACACAACTTATCTTAGATTTTTGATTAAGGCTTTCAGTTATGTATTTTACTAGCGTAAAACATGCTAAAGCAGTGGAACTACCTTTCCTAAAACCAAATTGTTCTTGTTTAAGAATATTACATGCTGTTAAAAAATTCTCTATTTTGATACACATAACCTTCTCAAATATTTTGGATAGAATTGGGATTAAAGTTATTGGGCGATAGTTGCTCATGTCAGTTTTTACACCTTTCTTATAAAGAGGTTTGACTATTGACCTTTTCAGGCGTGTTGGGAATACTCCTTCTGTTAATGACAAATTTATTATGTATGCTATGGGCGACACTAAACTCCTGGCACATATTTTTAGCACTTTAGTGCTCAGGTCATCATATCCAGTCGAGTTAGTGTTTTTTAGACTGTCAATTATTTTATAAACGTCTGATTCATCAACTGGTGTGAGAAAAATGCTTTTAGGATTTTGAGATGTCGTCATTTTTGTCATGTTGAATGTAATTTTGGGCTGAAGTGGTCGTCTTAGTTTGGGATATATAAAAGTCATTAAATAAGTCACATATGTCATTTGGATTGTTATAAATTTTACCGTTAGCATTAACAGCGTCAACTTCAGAGTTACTTGTCATATTAATTGTGTTGGTTTTAATCAAGTTCCAGGCCGCTTTACTTGTATTTTTGGCTGTATTAATATAGTGTAAGCTATTAATCTGTTGAGCCTTGTGTATGCATTTTTTCAGTATTCGATTGTAGTTGTCATATATTTTTTTGTTTTGTTTTTTGTTATGTTTGTTGAGATGGTATTTTAAATATAATATTCGTTTTTTTATGCAACATCTCTTTATACCCTTGGTTAGACCTCTATTTTTCACTTGCTTACAAGTATGTTTTACTTTAATTATAGGAAAACATAAATTGTAGAAAAGAGTTATTATGTCGTGTAATCTATCGAAGGCGTCATTTGTTGTTTGAACTTCGTAAACTTCGGAAAAAGAGAGACTTGAGATGCAGTTATTGAATTTTGCTATATTTTCGTCACTGAGCTCTCTTACATTTTTAAACCAAAAACTATGACTATCTTTAGCTTGAGAGTCAGTTTGTAAGTTAACCGTGATTGATTGTGCTGTTTCGTGGTCTGAAAGCGCTAAATAGTGAATTGCAGACTTAGCGTCGTGTATGTTACTTACTATTAAGTCCAAACATGCGTTTTTTCTAGTTGGTAGTTTTATGTGATTTATTAAGTTATTATTACTAAGTATAGAATTTAAGTCATTGGATGTTTTATTTGATTTGAGTGGATCAATATTCCAGTCGCCACAGATGACGATTTGTTTATTACCTTTTTTACATAATTTATTGGTAAGAAGTTCTAGATTATTTAAAAACATTGTGGCATCACATGTAGGTGTTCTATATATGCATACCATAATTAAGTTAAATTTAATTATTTCGACGGCACAGCATTCGAATTGAAAGGGTATGGAGAGAGGCAGATTTTTTATTTCTCTAAATTGTAGGTTATTTTTTAGTAATATACACGAGCCTCCCCTTCGTTGGTTAGTTCGAGAGAAGAAGGATACCAGTTTATAGTTATTGAGACTAAGGTTTTGTTCGCAACCACTTTTAAGGAAAGTTTCAGTAAAACACATAATATCTACGGAGCCTAGTTCTTTTTCTAAATTCAAAATGGCCACCTCTATTAATTCTTGCTTGTTCAGTACCCCCGCAATATTTTGGTGGATTATAGTTATTTTAGTATATTTAGATTTATTTGCGAAAAAACTTGGTTTTCTTATCATTACCAACATGATTTATTTTCTCAAAGAAAGTAGTAATTTTGGTTTGTGTAGTTTTTCGTGGTGTCGTATGTATGTTTGTTCTGTTTTGAAAAACGTGCTTATTTTTAAATCGATTTAGAAACTCTGTCTTATATTTCGCGTAGTCAATGTTTGTGTTAAGCTTCAAACATAAATGTGATAGATATTGCTGGCGGTAACTTTTCATAGGTCTGTCATTGCTGCTATATATATATTCTAAATTGTGTATTTTTATGTATTTACAATTTTTGTAATTTTGTATTATTGATTCTAGATTATAGTTAATTGTATTTTCTTTTAAATAAGGGTTATATTGTACGTTAGTAATAAATACAGTATTGTTTCGCAGTCTATAAAGGACGTTACACAACTCAGTTATCAAAGAGTACGGGTTTTTGTCATTAGATCCTATCACTAAGACTATAATATCGTCACTGGTCAATGTCTTTACGAAGTCGTCATTGCAGCTGCTAAGAATCTGAGCACTTGTTGCATTGTGTTTGATGAAAGACGTAATTTTGTAGTTATTATTCCACTTGTGTAACCTGCTATTAGTCATAGTTTTATTGAGACCGTAGGCCTGCTGGTCTCCGAAAATTATTATTTTATTAGGTTTGTCCATTACCCTGATTGGAGTAACTTCTTTCATGCTCTTGTAGGAGGGTTGATGCTGATCAAAGAAAACCGTTGCTGTGACCTCATCTTTATTTTTCTGGTGGAATTGTTTTTCGTCAATCAAACCTATCAAAGCTTCATTTTCCCTGCCTTTATGTGGAGATTGTGGATGAGTGGGATGGATTCCCTCCAAGCTGCATACTGAGCCGGCTGTATTAAATGATACATTTCCGACCTCGCTTGGTGATTGTGCTACTACGTCCGTGTCAGATTGATGAGCCGTTGTAAGAGGAAGAATTAGCTTGGACGGGGTGGAGAAACAGCTCGTTCTTATAATGTTTTTCTTGCGTGCAGATTTTGGTGTAAGGCTCTTTGTTTCTAATAAGTTAACCTTTTTATATGTCTCTATAACTTTCTGGTATTGTCCGATATCCATTTTTAGTCGAAAATTTTCACTATTTAAGTTGTCGATCTCCTGATGAGCGCTTTCGAGTTCCATAGTGAGCCTTTTGATTGTGTCCTTGTAGTTCTCAATTTCGTCGCTGTCATTTAGTGAGGTGTTTGGTAGGCTCATCATGGTCGTGTCAAGTAATGTGGAATTATTTTTAAGGTTGATATTGAATATGTTGCCCACTGAACTAGCCCTTACTGCTTTTCGGACTGTAATGTTATCCATTTCAAAGTCCATTGTAATGTCGTTAATAGTTTGGATTTTAATCCCTTTTCGTTCAGCAATTGTTTCTAGTTAAGAGTCAAGACCAAAAAGCAAGCAAAAAAAAATAAATAAAAATGAAAAAAGATATGCTGGCACTCAGTATCGAACTTGCGCCTCCTTCATTGGGACGTGGCTCCGAGTCCAACTTCTCGAGTCCAACTCAGTCTTGATAACATGATAATCGCATAGATGTCTGCTCCTAATAATAGATCTACTGGTCGACTTGTATTGAAATCGGGATCTGCTAAACTAATGTGTTCTAAGTGTGACCACTTACGCTTCTCAAAAGATCTATTGGGTAAATCTTTAATGAGGCTGTTCATTATCATAACATCAGAAGTAAATGCAAAATCTGTATACATTGATTGACATGTAATACTTAGCATCCCCTTCAAGCTGCTTTCTTTCTCTCCAATAACAAAAACTACTCCTTTACACTGCTGACGTTTCAATCCTAACAGTTGAGCAGCCTTTTCGGTTATTAGTGAGATTTGTGATCCTTGGTCGATGAGTGCTCTTAGTACATGCTGTGTACTATCTGCTGACGTCACCTTTACTAAGGCCGTAGCTAACAAAATTCCTGAAAAATCTCGTTGTGACGCGTGAACTCCATTGTTGCTTGATGATGCATTTTCTTCTTGTTTATTAAAACGTGATTTTTGCATAGTCGGACCGGACGTGTAATTAGGTTTTTGCTTAATAAAACATTCATGCAATAATGTATGATGATTTCCAGAACACTTGCGACATCGTTTTGTCGAATAACAATTATTTCCATTGTACAGTCTTCAACTGTACATATTTTGCTGACGCGACGTTCTGCACGAGCGCGCGTCATATTATTACGAATTTGTAATATTTAGATAGTGTGCATTTAGTACCAACTCGGGTAACAACTTAAGAGAAAGGAATCTTTAATATTGTGTTTACTTTGTACTTACATTATTTACATTAAACTTAACTAAAGTGACAATAGCCTTGTGATCTTTTCTCTCCACACTCAACCAACAACAACACCAACAATTCTACAAGTGTACGAACCGTACATTTAATGGTCCTTCGAGCCGGATACTCAGTAAGTAGTAATTCTGTTTACGGTAACGTGTCAGTTCTACTGGTCTCCCAGACACGGGTCGAATCAGTTTATAGAGAAGGCGCATACATCGTGGATAGAGTACAAACACGGAGTATTCAACAGCGACTACTGTAAGGAATCTGCAAACTGCGGTCTTCTAGCTAGCCGCGAACCAACGCAACGCTCATCTGTCGCCATCAACTACGTGACTACGAGCTATCAAACTACTCAATCCAACAATCATCGACATGGAGAAACTGGAACTGCAGTCTACATGCTTCGACAACATTAAATCCTTGTGTGTCAACTATCGCAAGGACACTATGGCTCGCAAAACTGCGGACTATTTGAACAAGCGCTTATCATCGCTGGAGAACCAGTGGAAGGACTTCGACAGCAGACATGCACTGCTAGTACTAGAGTTAGAAGATAAAACTATTAACTATTTCGTGGATGACATCTACGGGAAAACTAAGGAATTGTACTCAACAACCAAAACGGACATGATCAACAAATTATCAGACTTGGAAAAACGACAACAAAACGTTAGGTTTGATTTAGCCGGGACGTCAGAAGACACTGAGACTCCAACAAATGGTGGTGATAGTATTCAACCTTTACTTAACAAACAAGAATGTCACTTCAATGCCATATATCGTGTCATGTCTAAGATCAACAGTGCATCTATTTCTGAAAAATGGGAATTAGACGATCATTTGACCATGTGGAGGGGCGAGGTATGTTGCCCCTCACACCAAAGGGAGGATCCTCCGACCAGGCAGGTGTTTTGCCTGGCGGGCCATGACCCAACGGTTGATGTCGGGCAGTTGTATATATGCAGGTTGCGATGCAAACTTCACTTGCGCGATTCAGGACTTGTCCAGTTTGTATGTAGCGCGGTAGATGTCGCTACAACCACATTAAAATCGAAATGGGAACCCATCGATAAACTTCATTGGCAAATTGATTTTCAACTAAGAGGATCCAACGATAGCTATTACAAAATGTTTACAGACGTCGAACAAAAATATGATGACCTGAAGAAAGCTCTCAACTCGAAAATTTGGTGCACTGCCCACTACGAGAAATCAGCTCCGAAGATCGAGATTCCTGAATTTTCCGGTAACTATAGTCAGTGGATTACGTTCAAGGATCTTTTTCAAGAAGCAATTCACAAGAACCCTATGATCAACAACGCGCAGAAAATGCAACACCTTAAAACCAAATTGCGAGGGGAGGCTGAGCGCTTGGTGCAACATCTGACCATTAGCGCTGACAATTACAACTCTTGTTAGGATATTTTGAATCAACGGTATGACAATCGCCGTCTACAGTTTACGTCGTTTATGAATACCATGCTTAATCTTCCTACTATACAGCATCCAGACTCTGCCAACTTGAAGAAAATGCATGATGTTATTACCGAATGCCTAAACGGAATTTCTAACATTGGCATTGATACATCATCTTGGGATCCTATTATTGTGCACATTATGTCGCAAAAGCTGGACTCTCATACACTTAGTGACTACATGAAGGAACTACAAGATCATAGGGAGCTACAAAACCTAAAGGATTTCCTGTATTTTCTTGAGACACAATTCATGGCATACGAAACAATGAAGTCTGCTAAGAAAAGGGGTCTAACAACATCAACAGAAAAAACAACCAACTGGAAATCCAACAAGCATATTGTGATGAATAAACCTAGTTATTATAACAAAACTTCTAATTATCACGCAACGCATAGAAAATGCCCACATTGCAACGAAAATCATGTATTATTGCAATGCGACAAGTTCCTAGAAATGGACATTGGCAAACGAACTGACACAGTTTCGAAATTACAGCTCTGTAAAAATTGTTTATTTAGCCATGGTAATGATGTGTGCAAATCGACAAAAACTTGCCGAGAATGTAATTTGAAACATCACACGTTATTGCACAATCCAGACAAGAAAAATATAGCTATGTCGAAAAAGAAAAACAACACTGAACGAGATTCATCTTCATCATCCCAACAACATACATCTAATCATATCAACACAAGTAACTGTAACGTTGCGGACACGTTTCAGAGACGTGGCCGACCGGTACCTACTCAGTGGAGATAAATTACACTCAGAACACAAAATATACAAATTTTATTGATAATAAGGTTGATTTTAACACAAACTAAACACGAAGACAAATGCGAGTAGGGTGAGTTAAGCTCAGGGAGGGTTCGGCGAAGGCTTTGAGGCGAGGTCCGACCGGTAGAGGGCGGCACTTAACTTGGGCAGCTGGAGCGGGACGAAGGAGCCCCGCGCGTCGTCTGCCGAGCTATTTATAGTGACGCGCGGGGTGAGGCTTGAGGTGTGGGGAAGGAGCGGCGAGCGCGGACCATGTCACACTCCCCCCATTAGGCCAGAATTTTTCCTGACGGAAAATTCCTTTTCCAGCGCCTGCAGCTCCTCTGCCGGAAGGTAGTCTCTGAAAGCAGTTTTATAGGGTAGTTAGGAACTTTGTAGGTAGACATATGACCCTATAAGTATGTGAGTATATTGCCCTTTTAATCTTGCATATTGAGTGAACAATTTGGGACGTCCTATCGATGTGAGGTATCGCACGTCGTGTTTGTAAAGCCTACCCATTTCGATTATGTCGGTGTGTAAGCTAAACATTCACACTTGTATTTTGTTTTGATGCGAAGATCTGTTTAGGCTATATACATATAACAAGGACTAACTAACGGGGTAATATGTTTTTTATTTAAAAGGTAAATCTATGCTTTTAGCAGAAAATGAATTTATAATAAAATTTGTAAACAGATCCGCTCGATGGAAAGATAATAAAAACAACCTAGTTATATCTATAACCCTACGCGGCGGTAGAGCCCTCAGCTTGCAGCTGCGGTGGAGCCATACGACTTATCATTTCCTTATCTCTACCACCGGACATGTATGTTTAGTCTTTAAGATAGTATTAGTTACAGATGCTCTTAGAATTAAATATTAAATATTAGTCTTACATCCAACTCTGTAAACTCAGGTCGCTAATAATAAAATCTTATTACGATTTATTATAATCATAAATTTTATTTCTATTTTTAAAAACCCATTTTCTCGCTCCCGAAATCTAACTGGCGCAGCCGGTAGGATTGCTGGCTGTCGCCTTCGCGAGAAGTCGTGGGTGAAAATCTGTGTAAGCAGTGAAAAGTGTTTCGCGAGTGGTGACGGACTATACATAGAGTTGTATTTGCTTAATATCAGTAAGTCGCTCTATATCTGGCAATCCTCGAACCAAATAAATGAGCTTAGAATAACGCGTAAAATAACGCAGGTGAGCAGAGATGGTGCTAGTTAATAAGGCGGTTGGACTGTGAGTACCATTCTACTTCCTTCCCAATTTCCCTTCACGATTTTTGTTAATAGAATTTTAACTTTTCGTGTATTTTGTGTAAATTGAAATTATCTAATCTTTTATTGTGTTATTTCTTATTACGTAAAAATCATATGAAAAATTCACATATTATAAAATTTAATAGTGAATAATAATTATATTTATTTTACATAAACTTACATCTATTAAAGATTTTCATAGGATTTTACGTGACCTTGTGATTTTAAACTCAAATTGCAATTTATATTTAAATTTGTGTAAAAATTTTGTTTTACCGATTTTTTTAATTTAATTCTTTTTATTATAAAAATGAGTTTAGATCAGATTCGTATGCCCAACACGGCGGCGGCAGCTGCGTCTGCTCACTCAAATACGGCAGTACCGGAAATGCAAACACTTGCAATTCCCCGGGATGTGCTTAAATTAATTCCCGATTATTGTGGTGAAACTAATTTACTTAGTTTATTTTTACGAAAATGTGAATATGTTATACAAAAGTATCAGGGATTTGCAGAAAGAAACGAATTTCTTATGCAAACAATTACAAGTAAATTAAAAGGGAAAGCAGCAGCCCTTATAAGTGAGAGGGGTGACTTTGAAACCTATAACCAATTGAAAGCTTTATTAGTCCAACATTTTGGTGATCCCAGAAGTGAAGAGTGCGTTGCAATTGAGTTAGAAACTCTGAAAATTAGACATAATGAGACATATTTAGAATTCTGTAGCCGCATACAGGATATTCGCGCTATATTAATATCCAAGGTCAATCATAACAGCTCTTTAACACTAAGAGAAGCTAAGCGTGTTATTTATAATAATACAGCATTAAATGTCTTTATGTATAATTTACCAGAGCATATGGTACGGATTGTGTGAATTAAAGATCCAAATACTTTGGAAGATGCGTTAAAATATGTCCTTGAAGAGGTTAACTTTCAGGAACAATATAATTTACGTAGTAGGATGTTGCAACACCGTTCTCAAAGTGCATCATTACCATCACGCGATAAAGGGTTAATTTTTAATTCAAACAATCCGAGACCTGTTACGCAGCCCCCGTTACAATATAATGGTAATAATAACTTCAGGCCTGCAACCAATCAACCTCAATATAAGTTTGGCATACCTAATCAGAATCTTATGCGCCCAAATATGCTAAATCAACAGTTTGGTTTCCGACCTCAATTAATGCAGTTTGGATACAGGCCCCTTGGTCAATTTGGGTATAAACCACCAGCTGACCTTGGCCCTAGGCCACTTCAACAATTCGGCTATAGACCTCAGGTAGGACAATTTGGGTACAGACCCCCGCAACCTTTAGGTTATCGTCCACCCAAGGCCTTTGTAAACGACCGTGACGTAACAATGCGAACTGCCCCGGCACCTCCAAAACCGCAGCAAGGTTTTCCTGTAAATGAGTTGTATACTAGTGTCGAAAATTGTTATTACGACCCCAATTATGATTACAACGAATACTTAAATAATATGACGACTGACTGTAACTACGCCTATGCAAACGCGTGTACTCCAGATGACTGTGTTGAACAAGGTCATGACTCGGAATATACTGAAAATTTAGATTTTCCATATTCTACCGAAAATAATAACGATTCCGATGAAGTGCAGAATTTTCACATAAATACGATACAAACGTACCTGAAATGATAGAGCTTAACTACGACGCTAACTTAAAACACCTGTATATATATATACCTGATATAGATAGTAAATTCATGTTGGATACAGGAAGCACGAGATCCTTCATTAGTCCTGGTAAGGCTAACGAATATTTTGCCGAATTAATATTCTACGAACCATTTACAGTAACAAGTACACATGCTTCTAGTATGCATCATGAAGTGGCCAATATTCCCCTATTTTCTATTTTTAACAATATCAGTTAACATAAATTTTATATTTATGACGTTGACAATAGGTATGATGGACTTATTGGAATGGACCTTATGTCTCGACTTAGAGCCGATATATGTTTAAATGATAAAACATTAAAGATTAATGGCGTTAACATACCAATAGTTTATAACACTGACCTCGATATTAAATTAGAGCCGCGGATGGAACAACGAGTAAGACTCCCTGTTAACCAAAAAGATGGCCTTGCTATTTTAGATTACAAACAGTTTCATGATGGTGCCGGATGCCAGCTGCCATTGTTAAATGCGAAAACTATAGTGCCTATACTGTAATACAAAATACAACCGACCTTGAAATAAAGTTGACAATAACAGCCCCATTTTAAGTTAACCAATTCTGTAATGAAGAATGTATTGTGAACGCCACAGCTGATTTTACCGACGTAGAAATAGACTCACTACTGACAGATAATTTATCCAAATTAAGACTAGACCACTTAAATACAGAGGAAAATGACGCCATATGTAAATTATGTGAGGAATACAAAGACATATTTTACTGCGACAACTTACCCTTGACCTTTACAAATCATGTAAAACATCATATACGGACAACAAACGAAGACCCAATTTATATTAAACCTTACCGACAAGCACCAGCACAAGCTGAGGAGATCAAACGTCAGGTTGAAAAGCTTCTCAAGGACAATGTGATTCAAGAATCGCATTCACCTTGGAGTGCCCCTGTTCATTTGGTTCCCAAAAAGACTGATGCTTCTGGCCAGGTGAAATATAGAATTGTCATAGACTATCGCCGACTCAATGACATCACAATCGACGATAAGTACCCACTTCCGAACGTGTGTGACTTGTTTGATAAACTTGGTAAAAGTAATTATTTCACAACACTAGATTTAGCTTCCGGTTACCACTAAATTGAAATTTATGACACTGAAAAAACCGCATTTTCTACGCAAAATGGCCATTATGAATTCCTTCGCATGCCGTTTGGCCTTAAAACAGCACCTGCTACGTTTCAGCGGACGATGGATAGCATGTTGAGAGGCTTACAGGGAGTACATTGCCCGTATATCTCGATGATATACTTATATATTCTAACGGATTACAAGAACACCTCAAGAAGCTACGTGCTGTCTTTGACAGACTTCGCCAAACTAATCTTAAGGTTCAACTGGACAAGTCAGACTTCTTACGTAGGGAAGTGCAGTACTTAGGACATACACTGACTAAAAACGGACTTCGACCTAACAATGACAAGATACAAGTGGTTCTTAAATATCCCATGCCACAAACACAGACAGAAATTAAACGTTTCTTAGGTTTCGTGGGCTATTATAGACGGTTTATCAAGGACTTCTCGAAAATAACACAACCATTAACAAGTTGTTTAAAGAAGGGTAAGAAAGTAGTCATTGATCAAAAGTATATTGAAGCTTTTGAGAAATGCAGAGAACTCCTTATTAATGCCCCAATCTTGCAATACCCAGACATGACTAAACCGTTTATATTGACCACTGACGCTTCCGAGGTAGCAATCGGCGCAGTACTGTCGCAAGGACCCATAAACGGTGACTTTGACAGATACTGAAAAGAGATATAGTACTATTGAACGTGAGTTGTTAGCGATCGTGTGGGCTACGAAACATTTCAGATCCTATTTATATGGTCACAAATTTGACATCTATACCGACCATAGACCACTAGTCTGGTTATACCAACTTAAAGAGCCTAATAGCAAGTTGACACGTTGGCGTTTGCGCTTGCAAGAGTATGACTTTAATGTTATATATAAAAATGGAAAGCAGAACGTAAACGCCGACGCGTTGTCTCGCATTAAGGTTAACGCACTAGGGGCTAACGAGACCGATGACAGTTCAATGATTGTTAATGTAGACGACAAAGAGAAAAGACTGCAAAGCTACCTGGAAGACGTGAATAAACAAATTACCGATCATTCCAGAAGACAAAGTTCTGATGATTCCAAGACCATAACTATATCCGACTCTGACAGAACATTGACAGCCAGCCCTATAACGATTTCAGACATGGAAATAGTTGAACAGCCACCCAATTACCCCATACCATCCGAATCTACTTCTACAGAAACAGTTCATTCAGCTAAAGATCTTGAGTCTCACGGCATACCTATTTTAAATGAAGCTATTGATACAAAGCCAAACCAAATACTTGTCTATAGTTGGTTCCGTAATGAAACACAGGTGAAAGACTTAGCTAGGGACAAACAAAAGGTACTGGAGGTCTTTATGCCCCTTAATAACTCCGAGCTTATAAAAGATTTCTTAAAGAAATATATTAAACCGAAAACTAAATACTTCATTTATTTTGAGAATCCGGAACACAGAAAAGATTTCAGTAATATAATTGTTTCCTTATTTAAGAAGGGTATGGTTAACTTCTAGGAATGTACGGAGCGTGTGATTTACATAGAGGATGAGCAGGAGCAAAGAGCTATTGTAGTCAAGTTACACGAGGGCAAGACTTGTCACCGTGGCATTACAGAAACTATTAAACAAATAAGGCGTACCTATCATTGGCAAAATATGAATGAAACTGTTTCCGCAATCATAAATTCCTGTGACCAATGTAAAACTTCCAAATATGACAGGAAACCTATTAAACCGGTACTTCAACTAACACAGACCCAGAACGCGCCATTTCAGGAAATCTTTATCGATTCGTTTTACTATCGAATCTAAATATTACTTAACCTTAATCGACGCCTTCAGTAAATTAGGACAAGCAATAGAAATTTAATCTCGGTCAACACCGGAAGTAGTTCGAGCGCTCATGAAATATTTTTCTATTTACGGTATACCTCAGAAAATAAGTTCTGACCCCGGAACTGAATTTAACAATGAGCTGCTAAAAGAATTAACAGATTTTCATAAAATCAAATTACACATATCCACACCAAACAACCCGAATTCTATGGGGCTAATAGAACGCTTCCACTCAACAATAATAGAAATGTATCGATTGGCTAAGTATGAAAGGAAATTTGCCGACGCAGCATCCGTTATGACCTATGCCGTTATGGCCTATAATAACACTATACATAGTACTACAGACTTAACTCCATTCGAAGTTGTCTTCGGTCACACCGAATTAAATTCAATATTTGACTCTGAATTCGATAAAGCCTTTAAACAACAGTTAATTAATGATCATAAGAAAAGAACCCATACCATGTATAAATATCTCACAGAAAAGATAAAAGGTCATAAAGGGAAGATTATAAATAAGCGAGGCGGCGAAGCAGTACCAGCCTTAGAATCAGGGCAATCTGTTTTCGCTAAAGCTGTAAACAAAAGACAAGCCAAAGATAAACCTAAATATCAAAAGGTCATTATTACCGGTCAATTAGAACGTAACGTTATACCAATAAAACTCAAAGATAGGGACACGAAAGTGCCAATTAAAAATATAAAACGTCCTCCACAGGTGGTGCTTACTCCTGGTGACATGGACAACAACGAATCACACCCTACCAAACCAGCATCTCCCCAACCAGGCACTTCAGGCAGTAAAAATTAATCAAAACCCTGGTATCTTCCCGGTAAAGTTAGGTCAAACGTTTGTAGAGTATGATACATGGTCTATAGTTAAAATAATTAACCTTAAAGGCATTAGTACTGACCTTTCTTTCAATGTTCAAAAATACTACGAGTTTAGTAAAATGCTATACCCAAATCAATCGTACGCTGATGAGTTTAGGGGTCTTAGGACTCAAGTGGAGTTTATTCGAGATCAAACTCAGGAAAAATTACAACAGTTAATTCCCTCAAAAAGATTTAAACGTGGTGTCCTAAACCCTTTAGGGTCTATCATTAAAATAATAACAGGTAACCTTGATCATGAAGATGCAATTAGATATGACAAATTGATTAGTAATATTCAGACTAGAGAACAAGAACTTCAAATAAATTTACGGTGATATCCGAAATGTTGGACCACTTTTTGAACTCACCCGAAATTATTGATAATAATACAAAAAAAATGAATGCACGAATAAAACTAATTGAAAATTTAGTTAAGGATTTAACTGTGAAAGATAATCATTCTATTTACATGACTTACGTATTTGGATTACTTAACCAATTCGTAATTAATTTTAGGACTATATATGTTAAACTTAGTGAAATAGAAACAGCCCTAGCATTAAGTAAGGTATCTGTTTTGCATAAAGCTATTATCAATTCCGTAGAATTATTAAATTTGTTAGAACAAATTGGTAAACACGATAATTTAATGTATCCCGTAAATGAACAAAACCTAATTAATATAGAGGAATCATTATCCGTAAAAACTTACCTTAAGAATGATATTATTAACAGCTAAAGAATATCTTTGCCCTGAAATCAAAATTGTACAATACGCCGAGGAAACTTGCATAGAACAGCTCATGAAGTATCACCACAACCTGTCACGATGTTTACCACACCAGATAGAATCTGAAAACCTAAAAATTCAACAAATTACACAAAACAGTTGGATAGTGTATTCTAAATATTACAAGGTCATATCTCAAACATGCGACACAGACGACACGAAGGAACGCATACGAGGAACATATATAATAACTATAGAAGATCAGTGCGATGTTTCCATAGGCAATACCCGAATTCATAGTCGGCGTTTTTATCCAATGAAAACGCGATATACGCCTGTCCCCATCATCAACTTACCTGATTTACAAGAACAGACTTCTGGCGCCGCAAACATGGTACCTGTGGACCTAAAAGGAATAAATCTGGACGACATTAAACATTTGAACTACATTTTGAAGAAAAGTGAAATTAGTGCAAAAGGTCAATTAAGTGAAATTGAAACAAATAATGTTAGTGTCGGTCTTTACGTATTGTATGTAGTCGTTATTTTATCGTTATTAGCTGTAATTTTGTATAAGTATTTACCTGTGATCAAGAAAAAGTTCTGTGAAAAGCAGGATTGTCATTCAGAGGAAATTGTTGACAATTCTATACAACTAAGAGAAAAGGGTTATTAGTCACTGATTAATTCCATTATTCTCAATTCATGCATTTTGTACTTTTACGAAGTTCTTGGAAAAACGCTGCTTTTCCGATAACTTCGGTTTAAGGGGGGAGGAGTTATATCTATAACCCTACGCGGCGGTAGAGCCCTCAGCTTGCAGCTGCGGTGGAGCCATACGACTTAGCATTTCCTTATCTCTACCACTGGACATGTATGTTTAGTCTTTACGATAGTATTAGTTACAGATGCTCTAGAATTAAATATTAAATATTAGTCTTACATCCAACTCTGTAAACTCAGGTCGCTAATAATAAAATCTTATTACGATTTATTATAATCATAAATTTTATTTCTATTTTAAAAAACCCATTTTCTCGCTCCCGAAATCTAACTACCTATTAGTAAGTAGTTGCTAAGACAAAACATAACAATTCGCATTATGAGTAGCGAATCGAGTAAACAAGATGACTCATTGGCCATCTGGCGCTGCGCTGTTGCTATGCGTGGAAGAATGCACGCGTGTGTTATGTAGTAGTAAAAGGGTTTCTAAATAATGTTATATTAAGTTATTTGTTGGAAGAACTTATTGCAGTGCACTAGACTTCGGGATAGAATGCGGTGATTAGTACACCAACCGAAGCAGACGTGCAAGGGGGAGTAGACCCACATAAGAAAATAAAACACTCAACAGACGAGAATCGAACCAGCGGTCGACTCGACACTACTAACTCTAACCACTGAACTATAGGAGAAAAAAAAATTGTATATTTAGTTTAGGATTGGAGAATTATAAGACACTATTTAGCATGGTATTTAAGGGAGTATTTAGGTAAAATGGAATGAAACGTATATTTTGTTAGATAGGTTTGGATGGCATTTATGGTAATGACATTGTTATTCTTTGTAGTTTATTAGTTTTAGATCTTTTATGTGCCATTCGCCGAGAGGTTTACCAGACATGTCCGACAGCTTGTATACTAGAGGGGACTTTTTGGCAACAATCTTACACTTTACGAATTTAGGTGCTAGTTTTTTACTAAAATATTTATCTTTGTCACTAAGGTAAAATGTGCGCTTCCATACTATGTCGCCGACATTGAATTCAGCGGGTTTGCGACGAAGATTATACGACTGACAGTTTCGGCGATGGGCCGCTAATAGGGCTTCCTGTACCTTCTCGAAAATAGAGGATAAGTAGCCAAGAGACTCAGCGTAGCTATCCCGGGGCTCATGGATTATATTAGGGTCAGGTTTATTGACAATATAATGTGAACCACATGTGACCAATTCACGACCAAAGACAAGAAAAGATGGTGAGAAACCAGTCGTTTCGTTAACAGCACAGTTAATAGCGAATTGTATTTTAGGAATAAGTGTGTCCCATATCCGTTGATCGTGTTCAATGAAAGTAGAAATAGCTGTTATAATAGTTTTATTATATCGTTCGACTGAGTTTACGTGTGGTGTATACAGCGGTGTGTAGTGTAAATTTGGAATTTTGTATTTGTCTAATAGGTTTTTAAATGTTGTACTAATAAATTGTTTTCCATTATCTAAGACAATAGTGGATGGTATGCCGTGAACTAAGAATACGTTTTCCTCGAGGATTTTTGTTATAATTTCTGCGGTAGCCCGTTTTATAGGGAAAAACAAACAGTATTTAGAAAAACAACAGCTGATGACAAAAATAAATGTGTTTTGTTTCCTGCTGGGTGGTAATGGACCGATAAGATCTAGACTTAGCATTTGGAATGGTTTGGTACATGATTTAGGGGTACCCATAAGACCTAAGGTGGAATGATTTTGGTGCTTGTGGGCGACGCATGTGTCGCATGAGTTGACAGCTTTAACCACGTCGGAGTACATTCCAGGCCAATAGTAATTTAATGCCAAGCGTTTGTATGTTTTGAAGATGCCGAAATGGCCAGCAGTGGGCGAAGAATGGTTTTCAGCTATGATGTTAGACCTTTGGTCTGACGAAACCACCTCCTTCCATTGAAATTCTCTAGTGAGTGGGTTTAAGGTTTTTTTGAAACGATATAGTTTATTGTTTATAACCTGATAATAAACGAAGGCGGTCGGGGACGTTTTACATCCGTTGTAGATATTCAAGTACCAAGAATCATTAGTGGAAACTGGCGGATTTGAACTAGAATTGTCATTTTCATCGACGGCGTTTGTAATGAGAGAAATAGGTATAGAACGGGAAAGGAAATCGGGTATTACATTTTCGGAACCTCGACGATGTCTAATTTCGAAATTATAGCCGGATAATCGAATACCCCACCTAGCTAAGCGACCTGTAGGGTTGTTTAGCTTTAAGAACCACTTGAGAGCAGCGTGGTCGGTATAGACAATGAATTTTTTTCCGTTTTCGACGTAACAACGCCAGTGTTCGATAGCGGACAAGACTGCAAGATCTTCACGCTCGGTAGCACTATAATTTTTTTCCTGACTAGTGAGCGATTTGCTATAATAAGCTATAACTCTCTCCTCTCCGTTCAAGAGCTGACAGAGGACAGCTCCAATGCCATAGTCACTAGCATCGGCATGGATTTCAAAGGGCTCCGAGTAGTCGGGGCAAGACAGAACAGTGCAAGAATTAAACATTCTTTTAGTTTGTTGAATGCTTCATTTGCTTCTTGAGACCAACAAAATGGAGGAGAATTTTTTTTTTGTGAAGTTAATTTATTTAATGGAGAAGCGAGAGTGCTGAAATTTGGAATGAATCGCCTAAACCACGACACAGGGCCTAAGAGACGACGGACTTCTTTTCTATTGGTTGGAGTGGTGTAATTTTTTATGGCATTGACCTTATCGGGGTCAGGGTGTAGACCCTTTGAATCGACAACATAGCCCAGGTATTTTAATTTATCTTTGAAAAAATTACATTTGTCGAGATTTATAGTTAAGTTAGCTGTTTTTAGTTTTTCTAATATTCGGGATAGCAGTGCGATATGTTCCTCGAATCGGGAAGATATACAGATAATATCGTCAGCGTAGCAGAACACCTTATTTTCGAATTCGGGATCATAAAGACCATTCTTTCAAGTGTAACATAATCCTCAGTCGTATTTAATATCTTCACTGGTATTCTACCGCATACTGGCTTTACTAACGAACTCGCTAAATAAACTCCATCGCTGATATGTGACGCGCAAACTAAGCATTCGTCTTTAATGTTTGTCGAAATGTAATGAACGGATTCGCATCTTGGCGGAATCTCTAAAAATTTACTACTTGTATTAATAGGTAATTCAAGCTTATTACTATGAACGGACAACGTAATAACGTTATGACTAAAGTCCAACACCACATTATACTTAGTCAAAAAATCCTGACCGATGATGCCATTCACCCTAATTGGTAAGAATTCAAATACATAAAACTTGTGTCTCAAATGATAACCATTTACATTGAAATTCAAATAACAATATCCGATTGTTGTTACTTTGCCCCCGATACCATTTATAAAGATGTTTTCTTTGTTATACGAAATCTGTTCTTCTAGAACATGTTTATACTTTAACGCTGAAATCGATGCGCCCGTATCAAGTAACCATTGAAATGCACGGTTGTTTAAGGGCAAACTAATTGAACAATTACTATTGCATGACAAAATTTTATTCTCGAAAAAACTTCATATTATATATGATCAAACGAACTTGCAAGTGAAGTTCGATCATTATTATGATGACTTGCTTCATTTGAAGATATGATTATAACAACGTAGTTTCCCTACTTACTTGGTAACTTCGCACATATTTTAAAGATTTTTAAAACGATTAAGTGACGTAATTCCGGTCTGTCCACCCCTGGGTTGACACTTTGACGTTTAGCTCATTTTTTAGAGTTATGTAACAATAGGATTCAAAACTTTCTCTTTCTTTGGGAATATTTAAGCGTCAGGGAGGGAGGGTGATCATATCTTCAAATGAAGCAAGTCATCATAATAATGATCGAACTTCACTTGCAAGTTCGTTTGATCATATATTATAATTCCTTGCTTCATTTTTCAGATATGATTATAACAACGTAGATGTTAAGAGTTAGAAAGTTTTGAAGAGGAAAATAAACGATAAGGTTGTTAACATTATAGTTTTATTTATCAACGAATCAGTCTTATTACAATCATTATGTTTTCGTAATTTGGGCAGTTACAAATTAGCTTTTGTAACAAAAAGACCTTAACATGGTTAGTTACAATGAACTTAAATAACAAAGAAAATTTCTGTATATGATTTGATGATCATTATTTGTCTTCTGGCGGTAGGCAAACAGATCTGGCGAATTCGCCTTCGTTTATAATACATCTATTATAAAAACGAGCAAAGGAGTTAGATGAACTAGTCCAACCTGCGGTTTTGCGAATAGTTTCTATATTGACCCCTGCCAAGTTTGCGGCCGAGGTAGACGCGTGTCGTGTACTATGTGCACCGAATATACTTATATCGACGCCGCTTTCTGACAGCATTTGTTTGATCCATCTGCTGATGGTTTGCGTGGTAGCAGGTTTGTGTGGCCGTTTGTACGTCAACAACAGTTTATTTATACTCTCGGGTCTTATGTTTTTAGTCATAGAAACATAGTCTGAGAGAACGGTGGCTGGGCAAATACACGTATTTTCCCTAAAGTATGGCAAGAGCAAGACTGGTTGGTTTCTACCCGGTGCGGACGTCTTGATGATATCTGTGATTATAATTTTTATGCAGTTATCAGAAAAACTTATATTTTCGAGATTGATTAAGGAAAGCGTCTGA
Organism: Acronicta aceris; assembly: GCA_910591435.1. Classification (NCBI taxonomy): domain Eukaryota; kingdom Metazoa; phylum Arthropoda; class Insecta; order Lepidoptera; family Noctuidae; genus Acronicta; species Acronicta aceris. The sequence goes on along the minus strand of OU342757.1, from coordinate 13,821,765 downwards.
ACTCTGTGAGCCGTACAAATTGCTAGTAAAATCACGAGTTTTTTTGTGATTTTTTCGAGTGACAGTTCACTATTAGGGAACCATGTTGAAATAAAGTTTAAAACCAACTGGGGGTTCCAGGTAGTGGAATACTTAGGTTTAATGGGTCGTAATTTGTACGCACCTTTTAGGAGACGCTTTATACAATCGTCTGGACCAATATTATTGCCTATGAAGGCTGACAAAGCAGAACGATGTGAATTTAGACTGCCGTAAGCACAACCGGTATTAAATTGTGACGCTAAGAATGTGAGTAACGAGGATTTTGAAGGGTCAAATACATTAATGTTGTTAATCGTGCAATATTGCCACCATAACTTAAGTGAGGTATTGTATTGTTGAATTGTGCTGTTAGACAGGGATGATAGCATCAGTGTAGCAGACTCTGCACAGGCACCCCGTCGGCTGAAAGCCTGCCGGAGAGCCTCGCGACACCCAGGGTAAGGTTCTTGTGTAAGGGGTGGCACTCCCTGAAATGAGATTGCAAGAAGTTTTTATTCGGATTTAAATAAGCGACCTCGGAAACTATAAGGTTTCGCAATAGCGGGAACCATGGTTGTGATGGCCAGTTGGGGTATACGAAGATGCCGCATGCATCGTCATCGATAATTTTTCTAAGGCATTTCAATATTAAGGAAAAAGGTGGAAAAGCGTAGAAATAATACGTATGCCAGTCTACTGTAAATGCATCTACGGAGACTGCATCGGGATCTTGTTTCCATGAGATGAATCTGGTACATTTCGCATTATCGCGAGACGCGAATAAGTCTATTTCAGGTTGGCCAAAATGATGTATAATGTTTTGGAATGCTTCATCGGAAAGGGACCATTCCGTATCAGGATTAACTATCCTAGATGCAGCGTCGGCTCGGTTTTCTTTGGTATTCACGTATGATGCATACACCCAAAGGTCGCGCTGCTCACACCATTGCCAAAGGGATCTCGCTAAATCGTTTAAGTGGGGGTATTGAATACCACCCATACGATTCACATAACTGATTGCAGTAGTATTGTCCATGCGAAGTAATACTGCGCAGTTGGTTTTGTCGTAAGTAAATGATTTCAAGCCAAGGAAGGCTGCCATTAGCTCTAGGTAATTAATATGACAAACTTTTTCTGATGGCTTCCATTTACCGTGTACATGAGTATTTTTACAAACTGAACCCCAACCCGACCTGGACGCATCGGTATATATTTCAATATTAAAGTGTGAATGTCGCATAAAATTGCATGTTCTGTCAATATTTGACAGCCACCAGTGTAAATCCTCTAACACAATACTAGGTAGGGTTATTTCGGCTTCGTAACTATTATTATGCTTTAGTAATGCTAGAAACTTCTGTCGCTCTAAAAGCTTAGTGTATAACCAAGAATACTTAACGGCTGGGCAAGCGGCCACTAAAATACCGATAAAGCGAGCTAATTCGCGGATGGAACATGGCTGTAATTTTGTAAACTTAGTAACCAGCTGGGTAATGTTACGTCGCTTCTCCGATGGCAGCTCTATACTAAGGTTTCTGGTATCGTACCAAAATCCTAAATATTTGCAGGATTGTCGCGGTTTTAGTATACTTTTATTGTAATTGATAACAAATCCTAGAAACTCGAGTAATTTTAAAGTTTCGTTTACATTATAAAGACACTTCTTATACGTATTACCGATACATAAAATATCGTCCAAGTAACATACTGACTGTAAGCCGCGGTGTCTAAGGTAAGCTATGACTTCCTTCATAACTTTAGTGAATACCCGTGGGGCTACGGATAAACCAAACGGCATACAATTAAATTTATATGTATGAGTTTTGGGCGAATTATTGGGCTGGAACTGAAATTTTAAATATTTACGGTCAGAAGGTCTAATGGGCAAGAGGAAATATGCATCTTTTAAATCGATTGTGGCGAGATATCCATCACGTGGTATCAATTTGCATGCTGTTCAGTAATCCTCCATTTTAAAATGTTCGTTCCTAATTAGTTTGTTCAAGGGTTTCAAATTTAGTATAAAACGTTTATCGCCGTTAGGCTTCGCAGTGAGAAATATTTTAGATATAAATTGATTTTTGGATACATTGCACTCCGAGATGGCCCCTAATGATTTTAATTTACTAATGGCTTTCATCATATCTGATTTTTCGGTATTTGACAAATTATTTTTAGGTATAGTTGATTGACTTACAGGCATATAAAAATGTATTGGATAACCGTTTTTTAACCAGTCAAGAATAATATTGTTATTGGTTATTTTTAACCATTGTTCATAAAAGTGGGTAAGTCTACCCGCATGTACATACCTGCATTAACGGCGGCTCTGGGCTTTGTCCCGAGGTTTGTCCTGCGATGCTGGGCGATGAGGTGGTTGCGCTGACGACGTGTACGGACGGCGATTCCCTGTAGTCGTCGGCCTTTTGTATGCACCCCGCCCCCCCCCCCCCCCCTGTTCGCCGGGTATCGAGGAGGCGGGTTCCAGTTTCCCTGGTAGGACGGCCGTGTGCTAGGCTGTTGAGGTGGTTTCGGAACTTTCGTAGTCTTTTTTATGGAAAGACCTTGCTTTTCAATGGTCTTCGCAGCTTTTATCTTCTCTGATAGGGACGAGCCGAACAGTGACTCATCCCGTTCGGACTCGTTAGTGATATTTAAGAAAGCCTTGTGCAAACTAGGAGTAATTAATTTCACTCGAGCTTGCGTTGCTAGGTAGTGCGAATCGCACAGTAAGCGGCAGCCATTGCTCAAGTGTTTCATAGCTTGAATCTTGTTATCGCTTTTTAGAAGCAGGTCCATGCCTCTGTTGATGGCAGTGATGCCTGTACCTAGTTGCTGTTGGGACGCTGTAAGGGTTTTGTCGCGATTACGAACCATGTCCGGTACCGCTGCCGAGATTTCTGCATTTAATTTCGGCGCTTGCAGCAGCCTACAATTGTCTGGTACAAGGTACTCTTTTAGTAGCTTATCTTTATTTTCTTTAGGCATTCCTTTCCTTAACAAAGGAAGCCACAGTTGTGATAGGTTGCAGTGAATGTTGTCTCCATAGTCGGGTGAGTCGGAGGTAGATTCACCAAGAGCCGACAGTAGATCAGGGTCTAACTCTGATTCGACACTACCAATTGTCTCTGCTTGGGGGCCGGGCTCCGGTTGATGATCACGTTGGTCGGGGTTACCACCGGTTTCCAGATTCACGTCATGCGATATCTCGGGTGGTACGAGTATTGGCTCCATGATGGCTTCATTATCATTGTCTAGGGCCATATCCGGATCTTCGTTACCTAGAATTACGATTTGTAATTAAGGGTGTGAAGATGACCATTTGAGGGTAGATTAAAAATAAAGTTGCACGTTAACGTTACATCTGTTTTAGATTGTACGTGTTTATGTGCTTGTTTGTCATCGTTGAGGACTCGCAGTCAACCCCGATGCAATATTTATTAGAATTAAAGCTTTAAGTTCTGCAAAATGTCAAAGTTATTGACTCGCAGTCAATCCCAGAGCATTTACAAAACAGATATTTGATATTTTCACTAATTCACTGTTAGATTACCAATTGATTTAAAGCACTTTTGCTTACCTTCATCTTCTGATGATGATTGTATAGGTTTTATTCTCCTTCTATGTCTTTCTTTTTCTTCAATTTTACGATTTTTTTTTGCATAGTGATCAATCCTTGATTGCGCGCTTCTTTTTGGCATGTTGTTCGAAGGGCGCGTGCGATAGTTACCGCGCACGAAAAAGGAATGAGCTAAACGTCAAAGTGTAAACCCAGGGGCGGACAGACCGGAATTACGTCACTTAATCGTTTTAAAAATCTTTAAAATATGTGCGAAGTTACCAAGTAAGTAGGGAAACTACGTTGTTATAATCATATCTGAAAAATGAAGCAAGGAATTATAATTATTATCAGAATTAGACGGTTCCGCATTTACTTCCGGTTCCGATATGACGTTAACTTTATAAGAGTTGTTGTTACGTATCCTTTGATTTCGGTTATTATTATAATAAAACTTACCCCGATATCCTTGGCGATTGTAGGCAGTTGTCTGGTCATGCTGCTGCTCGCGGTGCCCGCTCCAACCACCGCGACGACCACTGTTGTTGTAGTATCCACCCCGGTGCGGCCTATGCTGCGAATATCTCTGGCCAGTGCGACCTCGATGACCTCGCCCGAAATTATGCCTGAAACCCCTTTGGAATCTAGCGTTATTATTATACATACCGAGTACTTCACCTGAATTTGGAGTCGAGGCGACCTCCTCATCTTGCGCCGCTTGGATCGCGTCCTTGAGCGAGCTGTAATTTCGAGCTGCTATTATAGTGCTTAATCTGCGGTTTCGCAGCCCATCGGAGAATTTTTTAATAGAAAACTGCTCATTTAAAGGTTTTAAAACATCATAGTTATCTGAATTTCCGTTGGCCTGTGAAACCGTCAGCTGAACGAAAAGTTCAGACATTTCTTTTCCATAGTCTTGTATAGATAATTCATTCTGTCTCATAGAAGTTAATTTAGTCTGCAATGCCGTTGCAGATTTTTGGGGCAATAATACCTTTTTCATATCATTCACTAAGCTATCTACATCAGAATAACTTGAACTTAATCGCAATTTAGCAGCTTGAGATAATCTACTCTTTAGTACGAAATTAATTAATTGCTTCTTACAGTCAGCTGTCGAGAGAATAGAGCTGTAATACTCAATATTATCGATTAATTGTCTGGTGTTGGGCTCTTCATCAGTCATGAGTGGTAATAAATTTAAGGCCGTTTTAAGGTCAAAGGTAGACATTGTTACAAATTTACTAGATTTACACAATTCGATTACTTCAGCATAAATTTTCTGAAATCGCTCAATATACCTATAAATTAATTCCGTATCGTCACATGACACTTTACCTTTCTTAATATCATTTGTAATTTGAGTTACATAACAAGTGTATTTCATAAAACATCATTTGCTTCACAAAGCTTCTTATTTAATATACTTCCAGTCCTACGACCTGGACCAATTTTAATTAGATAAACTCTTATATCTTTGATATTATTACATAATATTTCTAAGTCTGAAGCCATAACTCACCATTATTTAAGATACTTATTCCTATAACTGGATACATCTTCATATTCGTCAAAGTACCATATCAAATCGTAATTCTTTACTGTACTATTAGGTATTTTAATATAATGTTCATAGCTAATGAATCATCCCGCTGCGTAGTAGCCGAAAGTAACGATTACTGGATACAAACGACAAATAGTTCACTGTGATTGCCGAACCGAATTATAGATTTTCATTTCCGAACCTTAATACCGCACTTGTATTTTATAACACTGCACAAACACTTTAACACTACATTAACACCGTAGCGTAGTATTATGACCGTAATTAAACATCTTCCTTATTTACGGTCGACTTTGGAAGTCTGCGCAGGAACGAACGCCGAAGATTATGGTGGTTTATCTGGTGGTCAATCCATTGAAGGTGGCATCTCCGGTAAATTATATATATGCCATATACTATACCCAACGCCATCAAAGTGAGTATCAACAGCAAAACAATATTTGTAGTTCCTAAATGAGTCCTGATCTCCTCCACCGAAGCCTGGTTGTTGCCCCCAGCAGCGTTTTGGGCAAGGATGACCTCCTCTTTAGACGTAGTGGTACCCATCTTCACCAAAATGTACAACCTTGGATGCAGTAAAACCGCAGGACCTCAAAAGCACGCAACGTAGATTGTAAAAACTGATCGTCATCTTAGAGCAAAGTCTGAGTTCGTACCAATATGGAAATGGAATTTTAAACAACCATGTCGCCATGTAAGGCGGGAGATAATTAAACACCGAATGTTGGACGAATACTGTCCGTTTATTATAAAGAATACACAATTATTAGGATTGCAATATACGAAATAAGGTCTGTTACATAGTAATAGGTAGGCTACACACTACAACAACATGTCAACAAGTCGTTGCTGAGTTAGCCCACTGTTGGACAATCCGAAAGGCATACGCTTGAACTGGAAAGTACCACGCGTGGGAATATAAAAGGCGGTCTTACATCGATCTGTTTCTTTAATCAAAGTTTGCCAGTATGATTTGGATAAATCTAAATTGGATAAGAATTTGGCATCTCTTAAGTTATCTAAAATTTCTGAAATGTAGGGTAGATTATAAGCGTATTTTCTAGTTACTGAATTTAGTTTACGACTATCTAAACAAAAACGTAATTCACCATTTTTTTTAGGAACCAAGATGACAGGGTTTGACCAGGGGCTTTCGGACGGCTCCACTATGTCTTCTTTGAGCATCTCGTCGAGATGTTTAATTAAAATGCCTTGTTTGTCGGGAGACATGCGGTAATAACGCTGACGAATGGGGGGGCTATCACCTGTATCGATAGAGTGAGTAATGAGGGAAGTGCAACCAAGACCCCGCTTTTGATAAGAAATGTCGGAAAATTTTGAGATAATGTTGTCAGCGGTAGCTCTTTGGTCGGTTGTTAGATTATCATACGAAACAAGGTGACTATCAACACTCGTGTTTAGTTCAGTGACGTGTGTGTCGGTCTTTTTTAAAAACAAAATAGAATCTAAGTGATTAGGGAACAAACCAAAACTTCTCCAAAAATCCATACCAAGAATTAAGGGGTTTTGTATTTCAGGTACGATGTGAACGACGAGGTTAATTTATTTATTTTGAAATTCAAAGGGAAGTGACACTGACCCCAGTGAATTTAATTTTTCACCGCTTGCGGTAGTTAATTTTAGCTGATGGGAATTATCAAATTGGTAGTGGTCATTTAAAAAATATTTATGGGAATTATTTCCTAAAATTGTTACACAAGATCCTGAATCGAGAAGGCCTTTTTTTCCATTTAGAGTAAGGGGGATATAAGGGGTGTATTCAATATTAGAATTGCGGATTGAAGATAGATGATAACAGTTGAAAAATTTAGAAATATAAGTTAGCCAGTTGGACCAATCAGTTTTATTAAATTTTGAATGATTATAATTTTTCCAATCCTTGTAGGTTAGTTTTTTGAAGGTGTAGTGCTAGGCTTGGGATTACAAGTAGGACAATCGGACACGCGAAAACCTTTCAAACCACATTTAAAACAGATTAAATATCTTGGCTGGGAGCAATTTCTAAGCGAGTGTGAGGCACTCCTACATCGAGGGCAAAATCGATTATAATTATTATTAAATGGCTTTTCAACTGCGTTAACGTGTGTCGTTGCGTGAGGATTTATGCTAGCTGAGGTATGAAAGTTTTTACCCATGAAACTAGGTGACTTGTAAAAGAAGTTTTTATTTTTGAAAGTGTTGTTATATGGACTGGAAGGACTGGGAGTATGCTTATATGCGAAATCAGGTGCTAGGGTGTTAGCGGACGTCTTAGGGGGTTCGCGGAAGTCCCTACTGCGACTATCGAATTTTTCAAAGTTTCTGCAGACACTTATTAGACTGGGAATGTCAACCACATTCGCGGTCAAAAGAGAATTTGTGTAACAAGGTCTAATATTGTTAAGAAGTATTTCTAGTGTTGGCAACCCAATGACCGGTAGCAGCCACCCCAGCGCCTCCTACCGGACGACCGTGATCACTTACCTAGCTACTGTCAGTACGAGAAGATAAAAAGACTGGACACCAACGGCTCGCTCTCTTTTTACTTCGGATTTCGTGTGAAATAGTTACTCTGTTAGATTGTATTGAAATTAGATTAAATTATTGAAGTATATGTAAGTTATTTATAGGTTATCAGTTTATCAATTAATAAGGTATTTTAGCTATTTGTTTCTACTCAACTCTCTGTGTTGCCTTCAGCCTAGTTAGTTTATATCAGAAGCGGGATTAACGTTGGTTCAAACATAATATAGCATTGGTGAGCACAGTCTACCAAATTTTGTGATCGATTCTTGAAACGGTTAACACCAAAATCTGGTGAGTGTTTTAATTTTGACAATATTCTGGTATCGAATGTTCATTGGTAAAGTTTATTGAAAAACATATCTTGTGTTGACTCTTCGATTTAAAATATATAAAGTCGAGTGACTACACTTGAGTACCTACTAATCGGTAGTATGTTATATTTTATCGTTGCTAAATTGCATTAAGATTTCTGTTGCAATGGTCATTACGAGAGAATGAGGGTAATCGCACATGTCGCACAATGTTCATCTTCGAAAAAAGTTAACGGATATAATTATGTCTACTAAATATGTCCCGGTTTAAATATTTTATCGTACCCACCCATAGGTAATTTGTTACTGATTTTTATATCATTATTTCTTAATGATACTTGTGATATCACAACATTGGAATACTGAAGTATCTGATTGGAAAGAGTTATGCAATAATTTCTTGGTATAAAGTAAAACTACCGCCATTGGCGGGTCCCTACTAATGTGAAATTACAGATTACTGAGCAGTGATTACGTGTGAGTGCAACTACTGAGCTAGCTTCGGAGGTCAATCAGTAGCTTCAGTAGCTGCTGGAGAATCGAGGCAGGAATGCTGCCGTGATGTTGTATCTTGGTGAAATATGACCAATTTGCTTATGTCTAAATTTGTTTGATGATAATGATGATGATGATGTTGATGCAAGTGATAAAAGTGATCATGGCTAAAATCATTGAGATTTACAATTGAAATTGGGATGGCCGAACGGTATTGGTTTTTATTGCAAAATGTAACCAATGTACCTAACCATCATATTGTTAATGTTAATAACTGCACAAGTTATGTAAAAGTCAATGTTGTTTGATAATGCCTCTGTTCAAACACGTATGTTTTCCGCATTTATTGACACTGGTAGTAGCTGTTCCATCGTTAGGGAAAATCTGTGTAGAGAGTCAGTAATACCAATAGCTACCCTAGCGCCCCTGTGATCTTGCAAGAGTTTTCAAACGATAGCATACAAACTGTAAATACCTACAAAAGTTCAAGTAAATATTAAATTACTATTCAGTCAACTTAGAAAATATGGAGTTTTATGTTTTGAACGAACTGTCGGATTGTGATATATTATTAGACAGAAATATAACGGAACGACATGACATAATGTACTCGCGAGTGGGTCACAAAATATTTATTTTTGTAATAATGCTTTTATTTTTTCTAATTATTCTGCTCCATTCAGCGTTTAGGTTAACTGCATTCTAATATTTTTGCTACAAATATTTATCAAGTTTATTATTATTAAGACATAAATTGTACTTGTTTCTGGCACAATATAGCTTTTGTGACATTACTAGCACTCGACAGCACTTGATACTCATGTCAATTGAAATCTGTCAAAGGTGTTTCCTAACCATAAAGGTGCATCTGGAAAAGATAGATAGACGTAGCCTAAGCCTAAAGGTGCGTCCTGACGATGAGGATCTTGGAGCTGGGAGAATCTGCTTTTCCCTAAACAGTGAAATTACCTAAGTCTAAAGGAAATTTTCACGTTGGGGCCGAGTAGACTTGCTAATTATGAATCGTGCCTTGTTTGACATGATGACCGACTCGGGTTATTGTTAAACTATGAACATAATTGTACAAGTGATCTATGTATATGTTTACAGAATCGAACCTACTCGACTGCTACAAAAATAATTATCCAGGTGGAGTGAGCGTGCCCGGGGCTGGCACGGTGCAGCATGGCCGTGTTGGCAACCCAATGACCGGTAGCAGCCACCCCAGCGCCTCCTACCGGACGACCGTGATCACTTACCTAGCTACTGTCAGTACGAGAAGATAAAAAGACTGGACACCAACGGCTCGCTCTCTTTTTACTTCGGATTTCGTGTGAAATAGTTACTCTGTTAGATTGTATTGAAATTAGATTAAATTATTGAAGTATATGTAAGTTATTTATAGGTTATCAGTTTATCAATTAATAAGGTATTTTAGCTATTTGTTTCTACTCAACTCTCTGTGTTGCCTTCAGCCTAGTTAGTTTATACTAGTTTGTCGGATTCATCAATAGGTGCGTCAAGGCGGGAAAACAAACCCTGCATTTTAGCAACATATAAGGTTATGTTCTCGTGTTCGCCTTGCGCCTTGCGCCCGCGCGGCGAGACCTCGTGGCACGATCACTCACGAGTAATATCACAAGATTTAAGATAGATGCAATAAAAATGTGGATACACACGAGGATAGACACGTGGATATAATTAGCACAATATTCGCGCACAGAAAAATTCTAGAAAGTATACTTGCCTGGACGGATTTCACACAACACACACACAGTAATAGAAAATAATATAGAATATAAGCCGTAAACTCGCGACTCAAAGCCGTCTGCCGTTTTTGATTGGGCGCCAGATGTAACGTTGCGGACACGTTTCAGAGACGTGGCCGACCGGGAACTACTCAGTGGAGATAAATTACACTCAGAACACAAAATATACAAATTTTATTGATAATAAGGTTGATTTTAATACAAACTAAACACGAAGACAAATGCGAGTAGGGTGAGTTAAGCTCAGGGAGGGTTCAGCGAAGGCTTTGAGGCGAGGTCCGACCGGTAGAGGGCGGCACTTAACTTGGGCAGCTGGAGCAGGACGAAGGAGCCCCGCGCGTCGTCTGCCGAGCTATTTATAGTGACGCGCGGGGTGAGGCTTGAGGTGTGGGGAAGGAGCGGCGAGCGCGGACCATGTCACATAAAATGGAAGTCTTGCTTACCACAGTTCAGCTCAAGGTCAAATCCATTGATGGCTCTTATATAAAACTACGAGCACTTCTTGATCAAGGTTCGCAAGTGAATCTGATCACTGAAAACGCTGCTCAAATGCTACGGCTTCCACGTAAGAAGATCAATGCATGTAATAGAATATTTGTATGGAATTGGAATATAATAATGCTTATATATTTAATCATCATCATCATCAGCCTATGTTCGTCCACTGCTGGACGTAGGCCTCTCCTAATGAACGCCACAGAGCCCGATCTTCGGCTTTTCTCATCCAGTCATTGCCAGCTGCCTTCCGCAAGTCGTCACTCCACCTGGCCGGCGGGCGCCCTACACTACGTTTGCCTAGACGCGGTCTCCACTCGAGAACTCGTTTACTCCAGCGTTTGTCAGTTCTCCGACAGATGTGACCGGCCCATTGCCACTTCAGCTTGCTGATCCTTTGAGCTATGTCGGTAACCTTAGTTCTCTGACGGATAACTTCGTTTCGGATTTTATCCGTCAGAGAGACTCCGAGCATTGCTCTCTCCATAGCTCGCTGTGCGACTTTAAATTTGTGGACCAGTCTCACCGTGAGTGTCCACGTTTCGGCTCCGTAGGTCATGACTGGTAGGACGCAGGCATTGAAGACTTTCGTCTTAAGGCACTGTGGTATGGATGACGAAAAGACTCGACGAAGTTTGCCGAATGCTGCCCATCCCAACTGAATCCTCCTATGGGCTTCCCTCTCGAAGTTGTTTCTACCTAATTGCAAAATTTGCCCCAGATAGACATATTCCTGAACAACTTCGAGAGATAGACCATCTACGATAACCGGCTTCGGGGTAATAAGATTGTTGTACATAACCTTAGTTTTATCTATGTTCATCCCGAGACCGATACTTCGCGAGGCATCAGCTAAGTCGGTCAGCATCCGTTCGAGATCCTGCAGCGACTCTGCCATAACGACTATATCGTCGGCAAATCGCAGGTGTGAGATGTACTCGCCGTTCGCGTTTATGCCCATCCCTCTCCAGTCCAGCGTCTTAAACATATCTTCCAGGGCGTTCGTGAATAGTTTAGGGGATATAACATGCCCTTGTCTCACTCCCCGGCGCAGCTGGATATGTTTCGTCTGCTGGTTCTGTATTTGAACGGACATAGTCGCAGCGTCATATAAGCATCTCATCACCTCGATGTATCGTCAGTCCACTTGGATATATTTAATATATATTTCTAAAAACCATGTATGTAGGCATTTATGTTTTTATACATACATTATACATATGTACACGTAGTATATGTACATTAAGTGTATACAGTGCTAGGCTATTAAATTAAATGATTTATAAGAATATTACATATCTCAATTTAATTTATAGGGTAAGTGAAAATAAATAATAAATAATATTGCATCAAATATAGTATATTTTAATTCATCCTTGATTTTTAAAATTCACAATACATAGGCAAAAATAGAAATATTAAGCTAGTTAATTTTTATTTTAACAATTTAATAAATAATAACAATAAAATCAGAACATAATAACAATTCAATATTTACTCAGCTTTTTATGAGGTACTGCAAACTCGGAGCTCCGTTCAGTCTGACGACCGATCAAAGAGTGAGTCGCTCCTTTTTTTTTTTTTTTTTTTATATTGGTGATAGCTGTTGATTCAGGGAATCTTTACAGCGTAACCGGACTTGATGGCGAGGCACCGAATGCCTCCAGCCAGGAGCATCTTATAACTAAGCAACAGCAGCTAAGGGCGTCTCCTGCGGGACTCGACCTCGGCTTAGGGCGTTGCTGGGGGGACAGCTAGGGACGGCTGGATCTGGGTTAAATTATTTAGGGGCTAATTTAAAGCTACTGGCTCGGCGCGGGCCGGCTCGAGCAAGGGACGGGGAGGGTTACCATTAGAGGGTCTTCGCGACGGGCCTCGCCGGCGAGGACGGTATATCGGATTGCGTCTGTGTGTGTGGGTTTTGAGAGTGCTTGTCTCTCGGTTAGATTCCTGTAGGAGGGTGATAGGGTCGTCGGGGTAGGTCAGAGCGTGCCGTGGACGGCGGACTCTACTGATTTGGGAGGGTTTGTAGTCGGCGCTACTAACCACTAGGGGGTTGGGGTGATGGGGGGCCCGATCGAAGAAACGCTTGGAGGTGCGTTTCATAAACTGCTTGATGGTGGGCAGTTTCAGATCGACATGGAGTTCCCTATTGCGCACGAACCACGGGGCGCCCGTGGCTTTACGCATGAAACGGTTTTGGAGAGTTTGCATCCTTTGGATACCGGACCCTTCGATGTGTGCGAATACAACGCTCGCATAGGTCATGATGGGTCGAATACACGTCAAGTAAATTCTCACCTTATATTTAAGGGACAATTTACTGCGTGCATTGAGCATGCCGTGGAGGCGTCCGAGACCGAAAGCAGCGCGAGCGCGCACCGTCTTTATGTGCTCTCGGAACGAGAGACGATAGTCGAGAATCACGCCCAGGTATTTGGCTTTCTTCTCCCAGGGGATCGGTTGGCCGTAAAAGGAAATGGGACGGACTTGATCGGAGCGGTCGTTACTTTTGTGGAAAAGAACGGCCGCGCTCTTGGAGGGATTTACCTCGATTCTCCATTTCTTGAACCAATTACCGAGGTCATTGACCGAGGTCTGGAGAATCTTGGTGACGGAGGGTAGGGATCTGCCGGAATGGTAGATAGCCGTGTCGTCGGCGAATAGAGCCAACTTCGACTTGGAATTTTTAGGGATATCGCTGGTGTACAGCGCGAAAAGGAGCGGGGAGAGCACGGAGCCCTGAGGGACTCCGGCGCGGATAGGATGAGGGGTCGACAGAGCGCCGCCCTCTATGCGATAGCGAAAAGTGCGATTCGACAAAAAGTCTCGTATGATGAGCACGAGACGGTCAGGCACATTTAGGGAGTACAGCTTGAAAATCAAGCCGTTGTGCCAGACTTTGTCGAAGGCTTTCGCTACGTCGAAGAAGAGCATGCCTGTCGTCAATCCGCGCTGGAACCCAGCGCTGATGTGTTCGACAATGCGATGCACTTGTTGGACGCACGAGTGTTTGGTCCGGAAACCAAACTGCTCGTCGGGAATGAGTTTATTGGATTCGGCAAAATCCTTTAATCGGGAGTAAATGAGCTTCTCATAAATCTTCCCGAGGACGTTGAGAAGACTTATGGGGCGGTAACTGGTCGGCTCAGTACGGGGTTTGCCGGGTTTGGGGATTCCGATGACAGTGGCTTCTTTCCACGTCTGGGGAAAAATGTTATTATTTAATGCCGCATTGAAGATGGCGGTCATTAGCACTATGAGGGGGGCGGGGAAGAGTTTGACCACCTTGTTGGTGATACCGTCTGAGCCGGGGGCTTTCCTGGGTCGTAGATTCTTGACGATCGTCCGGACCTCGTCCACTGAGACGGGGGGGACGGGATCGTCGGGAGCGGGGGCAGGGGTGGGGTCGCGGTCGGGGTTGAGGTTGGGACTATCAGGGGGCTCGGGGAGTTGGAGGGAGAGTGCGACTCTTCGTTCGACTTCGGCGTTCACCTCATCGAGGTGAGCCTGGTCTACAGGTTGAGTGCTGAGCGAGCATTGCGCCTCTAGACTGTCGGCTAGGCATTCGGACTTTTCGTCGTCTTCAAAGGCGGGCCTTTGATTCGGGCGATTTAGAGGGGGCATAGTGGACTGGCAATCGGATTTGAGCTTCCGAGTCAGGTGCCAAAAGGCCTGGTGGGTGGGCTCCAGGTCCTTCAACAGATTGTCCCAGCGGGCTTCGCGTAACTCAGTGATGCGTTCCTTTACAGCACGCTGTAAGTTGCGCATATGAGCACGGTTCGCCTCGCAGGGAAAGCTGTCGTACGCTCTGATGGCCGCGTTCTTCTCCGTCACCAGTGCACGCACATCCTCCGGCAGATTCCAGCGGTTATCAAACTCCTCTGGAATCTGTCGTGAACAATCGTTCAATAGGGTTTGTACGTGACCGGTGAGGGAGTCGATCGCGCCCGTAGCGTCGGCGGCCGAAACTAACGTGTCTGGGATGGCGTCCAGGTGAACGGATGAAGTCGACTTGAGGCGTTCCTCTAGTTTCCTCCAGTCCGTTATCACCTTGGTTGGAGCGGGCTGACCTGGATCAGTGGGGTCGAGACGGGGGCCTATTTCTAGGATCACAGGTCGATGGTCTGAGTCTAACTCTTGTAGCGTCTCCAAGGAACGCAAACCTAGGTTTACATTCTTTAGGATAGCTATGTCGAGCACGTCTGGTCTGTGGTTTACGTCACTGGGATAAAAAGTGGGCGTCATGGGGGCGATAATGTCATAATTAAGCAAGGTGCTTAGGTTATCCAGCTCTCTGCCTCTCTGGTTGTTCGAATGGCAGTTCCAAGCGACATTCTTAGCGTTAAGGTCGCCCGCTATGATAACCGAATCACCCAAGCCTAAGAGGGATTCGAGGTCAGAGCGCAGGTGAAGCCTAGCGCTACTGGGGGGTATATAGGCCGATACTATAGTTATCGGTTGGTGACCGATCGAGGTCTCAATATGCTCGAGAGTCGGAGGGTCCATAGGAATGCAGTATAGGGACCTTTTGTAATAGATGAGAGTGCCGCCCCCTCGAGTGCGAGTCCTGTCGTTGCGCACTATATGATAGTTTGCAATTCCAGGATTCCTCTTTGAGGGCTTGAGGAAGGTCTCCTGTACAAGGAAGATGTCAATTTGATGATCGCGGAGGAAGGTGGCGATCTCATCGCGTTGACCACAAATGCTGTTAGCATTGAAAAAACCTATTTTTAGGGAACGGGGTTTGGTTCTGCCTCTATTTCCTGCCATTGGAATTAGAAGCGGAGTTCGGAGAATGACTTTATTAAGTCAGAGTAGGCGTACACAATCTGTGCAACGCGGATACCGTCTCCCTCATTGGCTTTGAAGGCGAGAACGAAGGATTCGATCCGTTCGTATGGGGCTATGTTGCACGCTTTTGCGGCAGAGTCCCAGATCCGTTCCGCTGACGGGCGGCCAGCGGATGGATTTGTGGGAGGTGAGGGAGCCGCGGGTCGTGGGGCGGGTCTAGGGACGGGTGCTGGCCTGGGGGCCGGAGCCGGTTGGGACTGCGGTAGAGTCACCTGGGTGACCAGAGGACTGGGCGCGCCCGGGGGCGAAACGGGGTTCCCTAATAAGGGTGGGATGTTAGCCGCGGTATGCGGCGTTTTGAGGGGCGGGAACGACTGCTGATGGTTCAGCGCGTTCCATGGAGAAGGCCTCTGAGGGCTGAAACGGGCAGGGGGAGCGGCGGAAGGGCTCTCTCTTTGAATTTTGTTGGCTACACGTTTAGCCAAATTTGGTTTGGTCTTTGGGGCTTGAGAGCAGCCGCGGTAGTTGGCCGGGTGGCCTTGCTGTCCGCACAGAACGCAGCTAGGCGGTTCTGTGCAGAGCGTCCTGTCTTTCGGACGACTGCAGTCTATGGTGGCGTGGTCGCCCAGGCATTTCACGCAACGGGATTTTGCGTGGCAGTTTCTGGCCGCGTGCCCATAAAGTTGGCAGTTGTGGCACTGGCCAACGGGTCCCCTTTTGTGGGGTTTTTCGACGTGAATGCCAGACAGGTGGCATACGTCTTTGATATTGAAAATGGCTTTGCAGCCATCGATGGGCTCGATGATGACGAGCACCATATTGTAGAGCTCGCCACCACGGCCACGGTGCATACGGTGCACCTCTAGGGCGGGGATGTTCTGCGATTTAAGATCGCTGAGGATGTCGTCAGTGGCTATTTCTTTGGGAATCCTGCGGATCACCACTCTGAGGGGTTTTTCTTCAGCCAGCGTGTAGGTGTGGAAGTTCACCTTACGCTGGTTTAATAGGGCCGTGAAGGCCCTGAAAATATCGGGGGTCGGAAGGGTGACTTTGATGCCATCCTTCACTGTGTGGGCATTCGTGTAGTTGATTCTGCGATCAACACACGCTTTAGAGATATTGACCCACAACGATTTGTCGTGGACGATGACGGGGGGCGGGGCTTTCCCTTTTTTGGGCGCAGCCTGGGATGGCTGGGTCCTAGGGCGAGGACTAGGGGAGGGGGCGGGGCTACCCGCGCGGAGGTAGAGGGCTGAGAGGGGGATGGGGAGGGGGTACCTGCGCTGAGGTAGAGGGTTGCGGGGAGGCTGAGGTGGGGGTAGGGCTGACTTCAGCGGTCTTGGGGGCCTTTGGGGGGGCACCGTTAGAGGCCTTGTTTTTACGAGGCCTCTTTTTCCCTGCTACAGGGATAAACCTATCTGACGAGTCAGATGAGGCAGAGTCTGAGAGAAAATTCTCAGACTCAGAGTCGCGCGGTGCCGATGTATCCATCGGCACCGTTTGGGATCGGGGCGGAACAAAGGGAGACGGTGCACGTGCGTCACATTCCTCGGAGTCGGACAATAGGAGTCCAAACCTATTGTTCGCGATCGCGGGATTCGGGGAACCAGACAAAAGGTCCGGGTTGTAAAAGTCGTTATCGGGGCTTAACGGCGAGTCATATTGTTCCCTAACAATGCAGGGAACATCTGCGTCCGGTGAAGCCGGACTATCGGGAATGACGGGGCGGGTAGCTTGAGCAGGTGGCTCAAGGCTTAGCAGTTTGCCATATTTGGCAAGAAATAAGGGATCCTTTAAGAGGATCCCCTTTAGGGTTACGATGAATTGAGCGTCGGACATCTTGAGATGTCCAAGAGGGAAAATAAAAACAGGGAATATTCGCGGTTGGCGTCACTAACGTCCCCGGGTTGGATGGGCCCGGGGTTGTGTGGGTGAGTGAACCCTCCCTGCCGGGTATAGGCAGGGAGGTGTGTGTACCTGTAGTGTACCCTAGCTTGTCTCCCGTCGCCAATCTTATTGTGCGAACGAGTTCCTATGCTCTAGTACCGAAGTACTAGAGGAGCTGGAAGAGAACGGGGTTAGAGCTAGGGTCGACTAGGAGACCCCCCAAGGCCGGTGGTCCTAGCTCCTTCCGATGTTAGCTTTGCCCTGAAGGGGCGCAGCGGGTGTATCGGGTCAACACCCCACTCGGTTTCGTTGGCACCGGTTGGTTTCCACCGAGGACCACGAAACTGTGGTTTTAACCCTGAAGGGGCCTAAGTCGCGATCAATTAAGATCTGACTGAGATAAGATATCAGCCGCCGCCTCGAAAAAGGCAGCTTTTGATTAAAATATGTGCAGTCGGCGGGGCGACTGCGGGGCACTGCGGCGGGGCGCAGCGAGACGATCGGCGAGAGAGAGCAGTGCGCAAGCGACACGTCCTCTCGCGGCGAGCGTCAGCGGGCGAGCCAGTCGCTCCACTTGTGTCGTCTCATCACCCCGTATGGGGTGCGAGGAGTCGGTGTCGGGGCGTTGGCCCCCTGACCGAGGCGTCAGTCGCGGGCTAGAACGCTAGCCCGGTCATTGGGGTGGGTTTAGTGCCCCTTAGTGTGTAGGATGTGGGGGCGCGCACACGCGCGCGCACGCGAACCCTACCGTTTTTGGCTCGGCTTTCGCTTCGCCGGGAGTCGTTGCTATGTGTTTTTCGGCAGGAGCGCCCTAAGTGTTTCACGCTGCCCGTGCGACCAGATCCCCGCTAGGTGAGACCCCCGGTTGCCCGGGGGAGGCCCGGCGAAGACCGATCAAGCAACAGGGCAGCGACTTTAGGTGGCGCCCCCTGCGAAATCGGTGTCTGACCCGGTTTTTACAGTGAAATCAGGGCTAGCCAAAGACACTGCAAGAACCGAGACGAGGTGGTGTACTGGGCGACTTTGTGTGTGTGTGTGCGTCGCTCAGTGGTTGCTACGGCGTTCCCGCACTCGCCCGAGGGCGTCGCGCGGGTAGCCGCGCGTGAGTCATCGCGATTGCGGAGTAATGTTTTGTATGCGCCTCGCGGGCGTTGCGCCTATGTTAACTTAGACAGCAACGCGCGCGGCGGGGTGTGTGTTATGTGTTTTGTGGAGTCTCATTGTTTGAACGGGTCGCGTGTAGAGTGGGTGCGGCCCGTTCAGGTGTACGGGCAGGAGGTCGCGCGGGTAGCGCCTGGCGTCGGGGGGGCGCGCGTGCCAGGGCGCCATGCCCTTGATGTGCAGTCAGGCGGAGGTGTCGGCACGCGCGAACATCTTCTTCGCCATCCCCTCGACGAAGTGCTCGATGCTCTCAACCCGGAGGTCCCTGTGGATCACAGAATTCCTCACGTAGCGAGCCGCGTGAGTTATTTGGCGTAAAGTGGTGTTCTGGATTGCCCTAAGTTTCTTTCTGTGCGACTCGCACGTGAGGGCGAGCCAAGCTGGGGCAGCATACGTGAGCTGCGGGCGAATGTAGGTCTTGTAGACGCCCAGCTTGACTCGTAGGGGCAGATTCGAGGAGAGCACCGGCCGGAGCAGGTGGCGCGTGGTCTTCACCCGCGCGACTGTCTTCCGGACGTGCGGGCCCATGGTGAGCCGATGGTCGATGGTGACCCCCAAGTACTTGGCGGTCCGGGCCCATGCGATATCGGCCCCCATGAGTTCAAGGTTGGGTGGGTGAAAGTCACCGCGTCCTGTGACTATGATCGCCTGTGTCTTACCCACGTTGACCGACAGTCTCCACTTGCGGAGCCAGTCGGGGAGGTCGTCCAGCGCGCGCTGCATCTTAACGGCCGCGTGGGCCGCCGAGAGCGAGGTGGTGAGGTACCCGGCGTCGTCCGCGTACAGCGCGAGCGTCGAGGAGTGCGTGGCGGGAATGTCGTCGGTGTATACAGGCGATAAACAGCTGCCCTGGGGCACCCCCGCGGAGATGGGGTACGCGCCAGACAGCTGGTCCTCCACCGCAACCTTGAACCGTCTATCCTGTAGGAAGGAGGAGACCACCTGTACAAGTCGACGGGGCGTGGTCGTGTGCGTCAGTTTGTAGAGCAGACCGGTATGCCAGACTCTATCAAACGCCTTCTCCATGTCGAGGAATACTGCGGCGGCGTACTCACGCTTATTTACAGCCGCTGTCAGTATGTGCAGCACCCTCGACAACTGAAGCGTCGTGCTGTGTTCAGCGCGGAACCCGAATTGTTCTGCCCGAGGGGTGATGTGGGGTACCAGGAATCGCAGCAGGAGCGCCTCAAACACCTTAGAGGTGGTGGCCAGCAGCGTGATCGGCCGATAGCCCTCCGGCTTCCTCATGTTTTTCCCCGGTTTGGGGATCATTATGATTTTCCCCGTCTTCCAAACGTCGGGGAAGGTCCCGGTGCGGAGGATGCCTGTGTACAAGCGCGCTAACGCCGCCACCGTCCGGTGGGGGATGTGGCGTAGCGCGGTATTCGTGATGCCATCCGCACCGGGGGCCTTCTTGGGCTTTGAGCGTGCGATGGCCCGTTTCACTTGGCCCGGGGAGACGAAGAAGTGCTCCTCCTCGGGGGCTGTCGGCGTGTTTAAGTACTCTCTAAGGTGCCTCTCGACTGCTGCGACGTGCTCCGTGTCGTCGGTCGGGTTCGGCGTGAACTGACGCTCCAGGTGAGAGGCGAAGATCTCTGCCCGGTCTGCGGCAGTGTATCTTAACGCCCCGTCGCTGTCTATTAGTGGGCGCACCGGAGCTGGGGTATTTCTGAGGCGTCGGCATAGGCGATGTACCGACGGCCAGTCGCTGTCGGCGGAGTGTATGTAATCCTCCCAGCTCTCGGTGGTGTATGCCTGGAGCTCGGCCTTCACCTTGTCCGTCAATGCATTGAGCTGGGTCTTCAGGTGTGGGCATCTAGTTGTTTGCCACCGCTTGCGTAGACGCCTCTTGTCGGCGATCATACGCGCAATGCGTGCGGGGAGCGCGGGGAGTTGCCCCTGTGGTGCGGGGTCTGATGCAGTCGCCGACTCTAAGGCGTGCTGCATGCAAGCGGTGAGCTCGTCCGCCAGCTCATTGACATCTTCACCCTTGGTGATAGGCCGAGTGGGCGTGGTGGTCTCCAACTTCGCCGCGAAGGCTTTCCAATCCGTGCGGCGACGTGGCGCTAGATGAGCGAATCGGGTGGGCGGTGCTGAGACGACGACCAGCACTGGCTGGTGATCCGACAGCAGTTCGTCGTCCAGCACGTGCTGCGTGATCTGGCAGCTGAGGCCGTTGTGCACGACGATGTCCAACACGTCGGGTAGGTGGGCGATGTTTGCCGGGTAGTGGGTGGGCGCCTCGGGGCCGGACACCCCGTATCCTCGGGCCTCTGCGTCGGCGAAGAGCGCATTCCCGTCGGCATTCGTTGTGTGAGAGTTCCACGCTGGGTGCTTGCAGTTTAGGTCGCCGGCTATGATGGTCGGGTGAGGCGTGTCCAGCAACCTGTGTATGTTGTTCGGCTCTAGCCGCACGCTCGGTGGCTTGTAAGCCGCGTACACACACAGGTGCTCACCGGCGGCGTGCAGTTGTACACCCAGCGCGTACATTTCGCCGCTCAGTGTGGGTACGGGAAGCTCCTGATGAACGACTCTTCGCCGAACAAGTACCGCCAGACCGCGGTATTTGTGTGTCGCCGATCGCTCATCTTTCCTATAGACGAGGTATCCCGGGAGTCTGATCTTGTCCTCCGGTCCCAGGAACGTCTCGCTTATGAGCGCCACGTCTATGTCCTGTTCTTGCAGGAGGGGGCGGAGGAGGGCGACCTTGTCTCTGAGGCCGCGGGCGTTCCAATGTATTATCCTCAACGGTTTAGACATGACCGATAAGGGTGGCCATGCCGTTGAGGATAGCGCGCACCGGGTCCTCGCCTCTGCGCAGCGCTAGCAGCACATCTTGTAGGACCCGGATCGCGACCTCTATAGCGTCAATGTTGGTGTTGTTATTTGCCCCTGGGGTCTGGGCGTACGTTACCTCCCCGGGGGCCGCCGCCGACTCTGTGTCGCGGCTGCGTGCAGTCTGTGCTGTGGTTGGTGTGGGTAGTAACACCCGTCGCCCATCATGGCACGTTTGCGCGTGCGCATTAATTGCGCCGGCTGCGCGGCCCCTCTTGGCCTGCGCGTGATGGGTGTTACTACCCGCGGGTTGCTGTCTTGCGGTTTTCCCGCCAGACTGCGCTGTCTGCGCGTATGTCGCGCCGCTATTGGTCGGCGGCTGACTGCGGTCGTCCTTTCCGTGTTGGGAGGCGTGGCGTGACTTGTCACCGCCCACTTGTTTACTAACTATTTCGTTAGCTGGTGTGTCGGCGGTGACAACCTCCTTGTCACTTTGTGGGTCTGGTTGGTCGTCTTGAAGCGGCTTTTTGGACCGCTTTCTTTTTCCTCCACGCCTCTTTTTCCTCCACGCCTCTTTTTCCTCCGCCCCGAGGAGGCGGTGGCCGAGTCGCGCGCTGAGGGGCCGTTTGCGGCCGCCATCAGTGTGGTGGAGGGTGCTTCTGTGTCTGCGGGCGCGGGGGCGCTCTGCCTCTCGGTGGCCGTGTTCGGCCGGCGCGAGTCCCCGGTGATGGCGGCCGTGCCCGCCCGCTTGTTTCGCAGTTCGCGAACTCGTACGGGGCACTTGGCATTGTTCGCCGGGTGTGCCCCTCCGCAGTTTATGCAGGTGGCGGCCTCCTCTTTCGGCTTCGGGCAGTCTGTCGCCCGGTGGCCGCCGCCACATCTCACGCATGCAAGCGGGCGATGGCATTGCGCGGATGAGTGCCTAAATTGTTGGCACCTGTGGCATTGCGCGGGCCCCTTTTTCCCACGCCAGGCCTCTATTTTGACGCCGGGCATGCACAGGAGTTCTGTGATCTCGTATATGCCCGGGGTCAGGTTTGGGGTCTTCTTGAGGACGGCGTGGTATATGCAGCCGGGTCGTCCTTGTCGGGCATTTATATGCCTGACATACTCCGGCTCGTATCCGAGCGCGCGGAGCTCCTCCTCTATGTCTTCGGGCGCCGTGTCCACTGGTAGCCCCCTTATTGCCACCTTGACGCTGCGGTCGGCTGGTAGGGAGTAGGAGAACCAGGAGATGTTGGCCTCCTTCTCCAATTCCGTCAGGTACCTCTGTACCAGACGGAATTCGGTGTCATTCTGGGGGGTGAATTTCACCCCCTGCTGGAAGGGGCGCGCGTTTGGTGCCCGGCCCAGCTTATCTCTGAGCGCCCTAAAGTGGCGCGCCCAGTCCGGCATCTTTTCCACTACCAGCGGGGGGTAGCGGAGTTTCTTCTCCGGCTTACCCTTCGCTGCGCTACCGGAGGTGGTAGCGCGCGCGGGGGCTGCGGCGCCGGCGGGTGGTGTCGGTGCGCGCGTAGTGTCGGCGGCGGTAGGCGCCGCGGCGTCTACGCACGGGCGCTTGGCCTCTTCGGCGACGTCTTCGTCGTCGGGGCTGCGCTGCCTGCGTTGAGCAAGCCTCGGCAAGTCAAAATTATATTCAAGGTCAAATGTAATCTGACTCACCGGGGGTATGGTGTCTAGGTTCGGGAGGGAGGGTGCCTTTCCACCTCCCGAGCTGGGCCGGGTCTTGGGCAGCGCAGCTCTGCGCGCGCTGCTGGTGCTCGCCGCGGAGTCGATGGACGACGTCGAGCTCGCATGAGCCGAGTACATCGACATCGACGCCGGCGACGACGGAGCGGAACCACGGGGGGCAGGAGGCGACATGAGTGCGGCCTGCCTGGGCACTGTCGGGTCGGTAGGCGTTTGTGGCGCGGACACTGACACATTGTCACTGGCACTTTTACCCTTCGCGACGGCACTGGGCTTGCTCGACATCGTCCCCGTTTTGGGAGATGGAGCTGCGCGGGTGGAGGCGCGGGATGCGGACGCGCGGGGCGCGGCGGGGGGGTTCGACACCTCCATCGGTACTGGACGGAACGACGGAGGACGCACGGCGGTGGCGGGCGGAGCGCGGGTCACGGCGGGACGCGTAGTTCCATGTTGCGCCGCTAGGGGCGCTTGCGACGCGGTACTTAAACGCGCGCACACTGACTGCGGGCCGGCATTGTTCGTAGCGCGCGATGTCCCGGCGGTCGCGTCGGATCGGGGACGGATGTCGGGGTTCGACGCGGTTCGGCGCGGGCTTGCGGCTGCTACCGTCGAGATCGGGAGCGCTTGCGGCGGCGAGGAGCGCGGTGGTTGGCCCTGAGAAGGGCCTTTTGGGGGCGATGGCATCGCGTGGGACGCGAAGCCTAGACCGCGACCGTGCGGCGTGCTGAGAAGCACCCCGGCGGCGACGGCTTCGGCGACGTTGGTCCCACCGTGTCTACGTCAGTGCCCCGCGAGGAACACTGCCGCACACACGGCGGACGACGCAAACGCGGCGAAGGAGACGGTCCGAGCGGTATCGTACGCGCACTTTGTTCTCACTGCACTGGATTGGATTCCTGGAGGCACTGCAATCCGAGCACTGTAGTCCAGAAGAGGCGTAGTAGGCTGCGAGCGATCCCCAGTCGCTCCGTCCAACACGTGCCCTTTTTATAACAGCGAGTAAGCAAGTCGGGCGGTTACGTGTTTTTAGAAAATATTATATTTGAGCTGCTAGTTTTTACTAATAATGTTGTTAAATTATAATTTGTTCGTTATGTTTGAACATGTAAATATCCTAAAATGGATCTTATTATTATAACAACCAAAACTTAACCTAAAATCTAACCTACAAATAATAATGACATAAAATCTAGCAGGATTCTTAACAGTTTATTATTGGCAGTACTGCTGAGATAAGCAAGTGCTTACAAATAAGACACACATATTTAATGCATACTTATTCTTATATTTTAACACAATATTTAGACCAAATATTTCGAATAATCTATCACGGCCAGACCGACCAGTACTTCGCTCTCGAAGTACCCTTTATACTGGTCTGTATATATGAATATTTATTTTCCGGTTTACCTGCTGCATTAACGATTAGTTAACCAGTAGTATCTTTTTTTTTTTATATTTGGCCTTGGCATACAAGCACCTATCACCCGCTGCAGTGTGAATTTCAGTGAAGTAACAGGGCAAAGATCGACCAGCGGTATTTTTTTTTGTGACTTCTAACCATGACATATCAACCCTATCACCCGCCGCAATATGATATTCAGGTTAATATCTGATCAGAAGCCGACCAGCGGTAAAACCATTAAATATGTGTAAGTCTTTCGTACAAAAATAAAGAGTAGGTAATATAACATGTTATTTCATCCTAATATAAAAGTTACAATCAATTGGCAAAAACAACAAAAAAAATATAATATTTGTATACAACATAATAATTTTCATATCTTAATCTATCAATTGGCAGAAATATTTGCAGAAATAATTATCATGCCTTATAATAATCTATCACGGATCAAATTTATAAGGATTCTTCAAAAGAAATATTTTGTTCTAGCCATTCGCCTGGCCAGGCTCGTAATTTCTCCTTAGCTACTGTAATAGCCCTAATATTATTTTGACCACGTAGCCTAAATCTGTCATTTTCTAGTACTTCTATAATTTCATACGGACCTTTAAATTTAGGGGCAAGTTTGTCATGACGTCTATGGTCTTGGCTAACGTAAACAGTATCGCCAGTAGAATAAGTCTTATTATTTCGTCTCGTATTGTCAAAACGGTCTTTAAATTTAGTAGCGCTTTCATTAAGTCTTTGTCGTGCCAAGTCACGGTCAGTATTTACATTAATATGAGGCCGACTAGATACATCTGCCACGTCATCTAAGCAAGCTTGTATGGGAGGTATGTTTCCTTCTCTACCTATCAACAATCTAAGAGGCGAAAATCCTATAGTTTTTTGAATGGTGGTATTAAGGGATTGCTGTACATTCCAAAGAGCGTTTGGCCATTCTGCAGTATCGTTAATTGTTGTAGTTAGCATATTTACAACTGTCGCTACATAACGTTCAACTTGGCCGTTACTGCGAGGTGTACCGGTAGATATCATATGGTGTTGGATTTGTAATTCTCTAAATAGTGACTGTACATTGTTTGAAGAAAGGTTTGTTCCTCGGTTTGTAATTATTAGGGAAGGGGTGCCAAATAATGTTATAGTCTCACGTAAAACAAATACTAGTTCCTGTCCTCCTAAATTCTTAAGTGCTTTTAGCATACAAAACTTTGTGAAACCATCGATAACTAACAATATGTGCTTATATCCATCCTCCGACTGTCGAAAGGGCCCGGTACAATCGAGATGTAAAGTATGAAAGGGGATAGTTTTCACTAAAGGGTGGAGCAACCCTTGTTTAGGTCCCGAATGACCTTTCCGAGAAGTGAAAATCAGACAATGGGAAATATATTTTTTTGTAAAAGCTGCAATGCTAGGGAACCAAAAGTATTCTTTAAGTTTATTAAGTGTTTTATCGTAACCTACAGGGCAATTCTCGTCATGATAGAGTCGCAGCATACTCAGCCTATATCCTTTTGGAACAAATAATTTTGGTACTTCGGCGGAGTCAGTTTTATAATGTAATAGGTCATTAATAATAACATATTGGTTAGCGTCAATATCACCGATTCGAACTTTGTTTAATAGATCTTGAGTGTCATGATCATTTTGCTGAGCAACTTTTAACCACGAGGGGGATCAGAATTTAAGTTTTCAATTATATTAACCGAAGGTTTTACAGTTACTGGGTTGCGACTTAAATAATCAACATGTTGCACAAACGTTCCCTTTTTATATGAAATTTGGAACTAGAAGTCTTGCATATAGGTCCACCATCTAGCTACACGAGGGGACAAGTCTTTTTTCGTCATAGTAGATTTGATAGAGTTGCAGTCTGTTACTATAGTAAAATTTATTCCCAACAAATATACTCTAAAATGTCTAAGGGCATTATAAATAGCTAATGTTTCCAAATCGTATGAACAATATTTGGTTTCAGTAGGGGTAGTACGTTTGCTAAAATATGCTACCACTCTATTGAGACTATTTATTTTTTGTAGTAAAATGGCTCCGTAACCTATGGAACTGGCGTCTGTTTGTAGTTCAGTAGGTAATTTTGGATCAAATGCAGTTAAAAGAGCAGGTAAAAGTGTTTTATAACGTATTTTTTAGCTGTCTCTTGGTTCTCGCCCCATTCCCATTTTTGGTCTTTCTTTGTTAATTTGGTGATACTAGCGGTTTTTGAAGCGAATTCTGGTATGAACCTACGAAAAAAAAAAAAAACTGGCTAATCCCATAAATTGTCGTACCTCCTTGATAGATGTAGGAGTTGGAGAGTTGGTTAAAGCAGTAATTTTGCTTTGACATGGTCTAATTCCTTCTTCAGACACACTTCGACCCAAATACTCGATTTCATTTACAAAAAATTTGCATTTGTTTAGATTTATAGTAAATCCAGCTACACCAAGAGCATCTAATGTGAGTTCTAAATATTGTAAACCTTCTGATTCAGTCTTAAAGGGAATCAATAAATCATCAATATATACTAATAAAAATTTTAAGTGCTGGACAGCTTTGCTCATGGCTTTTTGGAAGACAGATGGACCATTACATATTCCAAAAGGCATTTTAATAAACTCGTAATGGTTATCTGGAGTAACGAAAGCAGTATATCTAATAGAATCTTCAAAAACCGGAATTTGATGAAATCCGCTCTTCATATCTATCGAAATATAATATTTAGAGTTACCCAATCTATCGAGTTGGTCCTCAATCAAAGGGAGAGGATATCTTTCCTTTTCAATAATTTCATTGAGGGCTCTAAAATCGACACATATACGGTCAGTTCCGTCTTTCTTTTTTACAAGTAAAACTGGGCTAGCATAAGGGGAATTACTTTCTCTGATTACATTTTTATTTAAAAGATCCCTGCAAATATCATTGACTTTCTCTCTCTCAACGGGTGCAAGCCTGTAAGGCCTATAATGTATAACTTCGTCTCGTTTTAGACGTAGATGCAATGCACCAGTTTTGACAGTCCCAATATTGTGTTCAGAGGGTAATACAGATGGAAATTTATCAAAAATTGTTTTTATTTTAGTCTGAAAGCCAATATCTAAATGATTAACCAAGTTGTCTAGTAGTCCTAACCCATTGATATTCATGTCTGTATAGTTAACAACGTCAGTCGATAATGGAACTACTCTTCGAATCACCCTACAACCCATGGAATCCATAATAACAGAAATATCTGAATATTGTACAATATTACGACCTATCAAGCAATCGTAATTGAATTCACTACCTCTAGCTACGTTAAATTCTATTTAAATACAGATTTCATGAAATTTTACAGGTACAGTGATTTTACCAAAAATATGTAAGACACCATTCCCAATACCACAAAGTGTGGTGTAATGGGGATCTAGTTTACAATCCAGTCGTTTGGCTATGGAGTCTTTGATGATACTACATGTAGCACCAGTGTCGATAAGAGCGTCCAAAGTCACATCTTTAATGTTAATCTTTGTTAATTTGAAATTGTCAATTTTAGCCAAACAGTTCACATCATTTTTACTGTCTGTTGTGGTGGTATTTTTCTTAGAATTATTAACTCGTTGCTTAAAGAAACATACATTTTCAGCATGCCCTATCTTTTTACAGTATGTACATTGAATAGGGTGATGAGTTGACGATGAGGTAGAAGCCTTAGACTGATTGGTTTCGCGATTTGGGTTACGAAAGCACTGAGCACGGGTGTGGCCAGTTTTATTACAAAGGAAACAACGTTTGTCCTCCATTCTAGGTCGTTTATAATTACTTGAAGTGGACAAGGAGTCAGTCTTGTCAGTTTTGTGATCTAGTGGTCGCTTTTTGGGAACTTTGGCGTATGTCGTGAATAATGATATTAATTCGGCAGTAGTCTTAACACAACTATTGTGTGCTGCCATTTTAACCGTGGTATCATGTATACCCCCACAGATAAGTTCTACTAACTGTCATTCGGTAAATGCTATTTTGGTTTGTTTAAATAATCGTAGTTTTTCCCTGGCGTATTCACAGAGTCTGTATTTTCGGACGTCAATAATTCTGCTCTGGATAGTTTTTCAGAAAGATTACGTTTTTCCGGGTATAAGTCGGTCAAAGTTGTTTTAAAAATTTCCCATGTTCTACCCTCTTCAGGATCCCATGTCTCATACCATAACAATGCGGAGCCCTTTAAGGCTTTACCTGCTTTAGCAATTGTTGTAATGTCACTCCATCCCATGTCCACAGCAATAGAGTTGATGGCGCGACACCAGCTATCGGCACCATTTTCGTTTTTCTCTGGATCAAAAGGCGGTAGTACAACATCGTCGCCTCGGCGTTTATCTGTTAATGTAGCTTGAATGGTCTTCAGTAGACTTTCAATAACTGTAGGATCCATAATGAGACCACGCTCAAAATTTCTGAAAACATGAAACACATTAGTCTTTTGTTCGTAATCCCACTTCTGATAATAGAATATTTGTATGGAATTGGAATATAATAATGCTTATATATTTAATATATATTTCTAAAAACCATGTATGTAGGCATGTATGTTTTTATACATACATTACACATATGTACACGTAGTATATGTACATTCAGTGTATACAGTGCTAGGCTATTAAATTAAATGATTTATAAGAATATTACATATCTCAATTTAATTTATAGGGTAAATGAAAATAAATAATAAATAATATTGCATCAAATATAGTATATTTTAATTCATCCTTGATTTTTAAAATTCACAATACATAGGCAAAAATAGAAATATTAAGCTAGTTAATTTTTATTTTAACAATTTAATAAATAATAACAATTCAATAAGAACATAATAACAATTCAATAAGAACATAATAACAATTCAATATTTACTCAGCTTTTTATGAGGTAGTGCAAACTCGGAGCTCCGAGTTTGCATAGCTGTTTCACAATTTTTACAACTAGAAAAACGACTAGATAAAAATCAAAACCTTGCAGCCATGTACAGGAATTTCATTAAAGAATATGTTGACCTCGGCCACATGAAACTATCGCCTCATATTTCAACTAACAGCTGCTATTTACCACATCACGGCGTTTTGCGGGAAAGTTCTTTAACTACTAAATTAAGAGTGGTATTTAACGCATCGCAAAAAACTTCAAGTGGTTACAGTCTGAACAGTTTAATGGAAAAAGGTATGAATTTACAGCAAGACATACAAGCTCTTATCCTGAAGTGGCGGACGTACAAATATGTCTTTACGGCTGACATTGAAAAAATGTATCGCTGCATATGGATATCAGAAGATCTCCAAAGAATCAGCTGGCGAGACTCGCGAGACGAACCACTGCGTGACTTTCAACTATGCACCGTAACATACGGAACGAAAAGCGCTCCTTGGCTCGCTATGCGCACGTTGAAACAGCTAGCCATCGATGATGGAAGCCAGTGTCCAGAAGCCGCCAAAATACTGCAAACAGAATGTTACGTCGATGACGTCATAAGTGGCCATAACTTCATCAAAGAGGCCCAACACCTGCAACAATCTCTAATACAACTATTGAGGGGAGGTGGAATGAACTTACGCAAATGGACAAGTAACCATCGGGCCTTACTAGAAAACTTAAACGAAGATCAACTTGCAAGTAAAAACACCTATGATTTTAAATCGGAGGAATCTTTCAAAACCTTAGGACTTAGGTGGGATCCTAACAGTGACACCTTTTACTTTAACTGGCCTATGAAACATGCGAAACGTCTAACAAACGTCTTTACTGTCTATAATTTCAAAATTCTATGACCCGCTCGGCTGGCTTTCTCCAATAACAGTCAAAGCCAAACTACTATTTCAGAAACTCTGGCTTAGCAAACTTAGCTGGGATGACGAAGTGCCCAGCGATATACAAACTGAATGGTTACAGCTGCGAAATGAACTGCCTGACATCAAAAACATTAAGCTAAACATATGGATAAGTGATACGCAACAGCGTGTAGAATTACTCGGCTTCTGTGATGCAAGCGAGAAAGCATACGGTTGTGTGATTTATAGTCGGGTAATTAATGAACATGGTCTGCCAACAATATCCTTACTTATTGCTAAAACGAGAGTGGCCCCACTCACCCAGAAAATAACATTGCCCAGACTCGAGCTGTGTGCGGCTAAATTATTGGCTGATCTAATGGAAAAAACTAAACAAACGTTATCTGGGTTCAGCATATCCGTACAGGCCTGGTCTGATTCTCAAGTTGTGTTGGCGTGGATTCAAGGTGACTCATCAAGGTGGGAGACGTATGTAGGCAAGAGAGTTACGAAGATTAAAGGCATCATCCCCGGACCGCAATGGCACTACGTGAAGTCTGAAGAGAATCCCGCTGACTGTGCCTCAAGAGGATTACTGCCAAGCAAACTGAGAAGCTTCAACTTATGGTGGCAAGGCCCTGAATTTTTATTAAAACTAGAACATCCTGGAGACATTCCACGCTCCTTCGAAACCAACATTAGTTGCATAAACTATACCAAGGCGAAACGGAACATAGTCGAAAACAATCAGCATAACATAATAAATGAATTGTTGTATAAATACAGTTCATTGACACGAACAACTCGAATCGTCGCATGGATACTACGATTCATTACAAATATGCGCAACAAAACGAAATCGGATACCGCTTTCCTAACAACAAGCGAACTAAGTGCATCGAATACAAGTATTGTAATTCATGTGCAACGATCACAGTTCGATACTGAGTATAATCTACTTAACAGAAACGAAGCTGTGACAAAAAGGAGCCGTATATTCAAACTGAATCCCTATCTGGACGACAGGGGTATGATTCGTATCGGAGGTCGCCTTAAAAACTCCATTTTGCCTGCTGACATGAAAAACCCAATTATCGTACCGCACACGGGACGATATACTCAATTGTTAATTGAAGAAGCTCATTCACGTACGTTACACGGAGGAGCTCGACTGACTTTGACGTACATAAGACAACGATACTGGGAACAGAGCAGTTAAAACGATATTACCAAGATGTGTCCGCTGTCACCGCTTTAACAAAACAGACA
Organism: Acronicta aceris; assembly: GCA_910591435.1. Classification (NCBI taxonomy): domain Eukaryota; kingdom Metazoa; phylum Arthropoda; class Insecta; order Lepidoptera; family Noctuidae; genus Acronicta; species Acronicta aceris. Next base: position 13,790,250 of record OU342757.1, on the reverse strand, counting down.
GCCACCAACTAATGGGAGATTTACCACAACAAAGGATTACTCCGTGCCGACCATTCACACATACAGGAGGTGACTTCTCTGGGCATGTAGACGTCAAACACAACAAGGGTAGAGGCGTCAAAACATCAAAAGGCTACATAGCGATATTCATATGTATGGCCAAAAAGGCCGTTCATATCGAATTAGTGTCGGACCTTAGCACTGAAACCTTTTTAGCAGCTTTCCAGAGGCTATGTGCAAGGCGTGGAACACCAAGACATATGTACTCTGACTGTGGCACAAATTTTGTTGGCGCCGCAAAAGTACTTCGTCAGGAATTTGAATTATTCAAACAAATATTAACACCAGAAATTTTTGGCGAATTAGCAAAACTTGAGGTCGAGTGGCATTTTAATGCTCCAGCTTGGCCCACCGCGGGCGGTTTGTAGGAAGCTGCTGTGAAGTCAATGAAGGACCACCTGCAACGCGTATTGGGCAATCAAAAACTAACATATGAGGAGTTTTCTACACTTCTGGCAAAGATAGAAGCCTGTCTTAACTCGAGGCCTTTGTGTCCTCTCACTGAGGACCCAGAGGAGTTCTATAACTGCTCGACTCCAGGCCATTTTCTCACAGAAAGCCCAATACTCTCAATGCCGCTATCTGATTACTGTGACGGAAATACCATCGACTTGCGCCGTAGGTGGCAACTATGCGAACATATGTTACATCAATATTGGAGAAATTGGTCGAACGAATACCTAACTACACTACAAACTCGCAGTAAGTGGAATAAGCCCACTAAGAACATTAAGGAAGGCGACTTAGTACTATTGAAAGAGGATAATCTGCCACCCGGAAAATGGGCTATAGGTCGCGTCTTGGAGACTCATCCTGGATCTGATGGTTACGTTCGTGTCACCACTATCAAGACTCAAGCGGGAACCGTCAAGCGTCCTGTGGTTAAACTATCACCTTTACCTTTGAACTCTGAAATCCAAGCTGAGCAGGATCTAGAAAACCAAAACCAGTCTTCGAAATCCCAAACGAAACATCGGACGAGAGGAAACAAAATTATTTCGTCATTTGTAACAATTTTATCATTGTTTACATTCATATCAAGTACTTATGGTGCCATTGACAGCACGCGCATCGCGCAAGGCGCTCAGATTACAAGTTTGGAACAAGAGCGGCCGGTTTACTATGACACTATAGGTGAAATGCAAACTGTACACGATGAATGGATATTAATCATGTATTATAACCTAACAAACTATTGGGATGGAGTTCGTCACATTGAAACCTACTTTGAGAATGTTAAAAGCATATGTCACAAGACAAATCTCCAACACTGCCGAACTACAATGAACCAACTTGACCATGAATTGGAACTGCTTCGTTATTATAACTCTATACTAATCAATCCACATAAACATCTCAGCAGCCGAAAGAAACGAGGGTTAATAGACGGAGTTGGGTACCTGGCTAACAGTGTATCTATACTTATAATAAATCTGTAGAGAGGTCAATTCTGTACATGAAATATATTTCCAAATATATATATTAGTGATCGATACTGACGCCAAAAATGCAATCAGTAAAATTTTTGTCTGTCTGTCTGTCTGTCTTTCTGTCTGTCTGTCTGTATGTTCGTTATAGAAACAAAAACCACTCGACGGATTTCAACGAAACTTGGTACAATTGTTCTTCATACTCCTGGGCAGGTTATAGTATACTTTTCATCACTCTACGATCAATAGGAGCGGAGCACAATTAAAAAATGTTGCAAAAACGGGAAAATTATTTGATTATTTTGTTCTGGGAAGTGACATGGGTCGTTGATAAAGCGGGCGTAGCCGCTGACGGAAGCTAGTTTGGAATATTAGATCAACGCTTCGCGGAAAAATATCAAAACGACATTCAATCTCTTCAAAACAACGAAAATTATCTACTAGATCTGATTAAAAATCAAACAAGTATTGTGGAATTGGAGAATCAAGTTTTGAAAAAGAGCGAAACCAACATCAAGCGTCAGTTTGACATAATTGATAGCTTCGTCAACCAAACGAACTTGAACATAGTGTCTATAGAATCTGAAATAGAAATACTTTCAGCTACAACATATATCAATTCGGCCTCTTTGACAGCATATCTATTGATCAACAGCCTGCGGACATTCCAGGAAATGCTGTTCAATACTCTAACTAACGTCTACCGAGGACATATAGATGTGCATGTAATCACTCCGGCACATTTGATTCAGCAATTAGGTGAAATATCTGGTAACATTCCGAAGACTGTTTCACTGCCAATCAAAAATTATAAAGACAACATCAAGGATTTCTATAAATTGATTAATGTGAAGGCGCGAGTTAGGGAAACATATTTTCTTTTTGAAGCACATATACCATACTGGTTTCTGACACTTACGCGAATATTAGACATTGAAATAAAACTACTTTTTACGGATTTTATCGCGTTGTATTGATATTATTTGATTCCCGACGTTTCGGATCCTTTACAGCATCCATGGTCACGGGTAGACTAAGTTGTTGGACGTCTTAATGTTACAATTACTAACAGCTACCTTACATTTTTGTTAATTATTGGCGATCCGATTCACGCAGAACGAGCTCACCGTATCCTTCGGTATCTTCCCTTCTATAATGGGGTTCCAAGCAGGTGGTAAGACCCAGCCATCTTCTCTATTAAAATTTGGATGTTTTTTAATTTCAATAGCCTCACGGATCATCCTGGGAAGGAATCGGTTTTCTTTTGCGAGGACTTGTGGTTTATTAAATCTGATGTAGTGCTGGGCCTTGTCTAGAGTATGTTCACAAACTGCTGACTTCTTGAAACGGCGATGTTTGACATCAGCGATGTGTTCTTTTACGCGGATCCCTATGCTTCTTTTAGTTTGGCCTATGTAAGAGAGACCGCAATCACAATCTAGCTTGTATACACCTGCATCTTGCAGAGGTATGTGGCACTTGACAGGTGGTAGGAACTGACTAATCTTCTTCAGCGGCTTGAAGTATGTTTTGATTGAAGCTCGCTTCAAGATATAGCCAATCTTGTCTGTGACTTCTCTAACATATGGTAATATAGCAGGTAGGCGTTCGACTGTGGCATGTTTCACGCGGTTTCTGTGACGAGGGCGCGGAATTCGGAGCTTGTTGTCATGCAGTACTTGCTTGACATGTTGAAGCTCTGCAGCCAGATGTTGCTCATCACAGATCCCACGCGCTCTCTGAAACAATGATTTACCGACGGTAGATAACTGTGTTGGGTGGTGGTGTGATTCACCATTTAAATATTTGTCTGTATGGGTTTTCTTTCGATACACTGTGTGACTCAAGGTGTTATTGGGATTACGAATAACCAAAACATCCAAGAAAGCTAAAGAGTTATTGGCCTCTGCCTCCATAGTAAATTGAATTTTGGAGTTTAAGGAGTTAAGGTGGTTTAAAAATGCTGTTACTTTATGAGATGGTATTATGGTAAAAGTATCATCTACGTACCGCTTGTAGAACTTTGGTGTTACAGGTGCAGATTGCAGGGCAGTCTCCTCGAAATCCTCCATGAAAATATCAGCAACAATGGGAGATACTGGGGAGCCCATTGCTACACCATCCACTTGCGTGTAGAATTTATTATTCCATAACATATAGCCAGATGTGAGGCAATGTTTTAATAGTTCAGCATATTCAATGGGCATGTTATTCTCTAACAGTTTCTTAGATACAATTCTGATGCAGTCTTCAACTGGTAAGCATGTAAATAACGACTGAACATCAAAACTGACCATAGTTTCATTGTCGGTGAGATGTAGATGTTTTATTTCACTGACAAAATGGTATGAGTCCTTAACATATGCTGCCGTGTTTCCTCTTAGTGGTGAGAGTACTTTAGCTATGTGTTGAGCCAATCTGTAGGTTGGTGAGTCGATTTGGCTGACAATTGGTCTTAGCGGAGCATTGGGTTTGTGTATCTTAGGCAGTCCATACAATTTTGGTGGTTTTGCACAACTATTAGGTATTTTACGTCTAACTTCAATGTATCGGAGTGCTTTTTTATTAGATCACTAGTTGATTTTAATGTTTTTGTAGTAGGCTCCGTTTTCACTTGTTTGTAAGTGTTAACATCCGATAAAAGGTCTTGTATTTTATTATTGTAGTCCGACGTATCCATAACCACCGTGGCGTTGCCTTTATCTGCACGTAGAATAGTTAATTCGGGCCTGTCGCGAAGGTTTTTAAGCGCTGCAAATTGGTTTTTTGTAAGATTCAGTTTGGGCGGTCTGCTACGACGTAACACTGACAAAATGTCTTGACGTATCGCCTCCAAATCTTCGAAACGTCGGGAATCAAATAATATCAATACAACGCGATAAAATCCGTAAAAAGTAGTTTTATTTCAATGCACATATACCACTTATATCTAACGAGGAATACATGATTTATCAAGCTATTCCGCTACCAATTACTAACACCAAAGAAGTTAAGTATGTACACATCTCATCCAAGTACATTGCTGTTAATCTCAAGAAGAACAGTTACATTTTGTTACACGAAGATGACTTCAAGCAATGTGTACAACAAAGATCTACCAACTTTCTATGCAAAAAAAACCTGCCGTCTTACAATTTGCACAGCAACGAAGCGCCGTGCGAAGCAAAACTGCTGTCGCATCAAAACACTGCGCCGTGTGACGTAGAGCGCGCGTCATGTAAGGACACATGGATAGAGTTACACTCACCTAACAGCTGGCTGGCGATATGTTGCGATTCGTGTTCATTACGTGCAATATGCACCAATGACGTCACATCGTACACTATGTCATCATCAAGCCTAGTGACACTATCTTCAGGATGCATACTTCAATCTAAAGATTTAACCATTTACGCTCATCGTCAGTACAACAGTCACATGAATATGGACTATGAATTGGTACCTTCTTCTTTGGATACGTCGATAAACAAGATAGTAAATTTAACCTATCGCTACGCTCCAAACAAGCTTCAATCTACAGCTACAGATATAGAAATAATGAAGATTGAGGATATGATCAAAACCCAAAAGGAAAATGAAGCTCTACAGAGAACAATGTCAACACACGATGTTCACCAATATGTCATCAGTTACGTTTTGTTGACTTCAGCCCTCATTGCCTTGCTAGTGGTAGTTGGGAGGAAGCGTTGTGCCCACTGTTTTAAGAATAACTCAAAAAACATGACAACGCCGACAACACAATCGCATAATGATATTGAGCTTCAAGTTATTCGTAACAGTGAATACTTCCAGAAGGAAACAGCATCACCGAGCAAGGAAGTCATTGTGGAGCCTCGACCCGAGACATCTCGTCGAAGCTTCAATACCGGAACTAGAAACATTGCGTTTAACTGTGACTAATTGATATTTTTTTATTGTGAGGGCTTTTCCTTCTCCTTTGTTTTCTGTTAACCCCAGAAGGGTTGCCAAGATGTAAAGTCTTCAACTGTACATATTTTGCTGACGCGACGTTCGGCACGAGCGCGCGTCATATTATTACGAATTTGTAATATTTAGTTAGTGTGCATTTAGTACCAACTCGGGTAACAACTTAAGAGAAAGGAATCGTTAATATTGTGTTTACTTTGTACTTACGTTATTTACATTAAACTTAACTAAAGTGACAATAGCCTTGTGATCTTTTCTCTCCACACTCAACCAACAACAACACCAACAATTCTACAAGTGTACGAACCGTACATCCATTATGATCGAAAATGCAATTTTTACAATAATTAAATTGGTTCACGGTTTTTAATTTCAATTCATTCGACAAGTCTTGAAATTTATTGCAATTTAGTAAATGATGTTCTGCTAAACACAGGGGACATTGAACTGCTGACACATGCATGGACTTTGATGTAACTTGCTTCGTTGAATTCCAATTAAAGTCCTTTGATTTATAATAATTATGTTTACGATTATTTGGAAATGATGTTGAAGAGTTGTTTTGCTGCTGAGAGGCATGTGCTTTAGGTATGATATCTTGACGCCTACGTGATGTTTCTAGGCTAGTGAACTTATTCTCTAGGAAATTTAAAAACTCTTGTAGTACCGGTAGTTCTCGCGAATTCTTCAAGGACTCAATGTATTCCGAATAAGATTCACTATCCAGCTTTTGCGATAACAAATGGACCAATAGTGGGTCCCATGTGGATGTGTCGACGCCTAAGTTCTAAATAGCGTGAAGGCTCTCTACGTCATGTAACTTCTTGATAGCTTGAAATGATTGCTGCTGTACGTTAGGAAGATTAAGGAATACGTTAACATGCGAGGAGAAGATGAGCTTTTTATTGTCGTATAATGTCAATGTAATTGTCAGCACTGATAGGAAGGTGCTGAATCAACCGCTCGGCCTCACCTTTTACTTTTCCTTTCAAGAACTGCATTTTTTGAGCGTTGGATAACGCGGAGTTCTTGTGTATAGCTTCATTGAAGAGATCTTTAAAGGACACCCACTGATGATAATTTCCTGTAAAAACGGGAATATCTATTTTCGGGGTCGATTTTTCACGATATGATGTTGACCACATTTTTTTGTTTAGAGCCTTTTTCATGTCGTTGAATATCTTCTCGTATTTGTTAAAGTGAGCTTCGTAGGCCAGATGTTCTCCCGCTTCACCGATGATCTCCCAATGAAGAGTATAAACTATGGTCCAGCGGTGTTGTAGAATTCGAAGGGTGTCTTCAAACTCCCATTTGTCGACAATTGTGTCGACCTCAATAAAATCGATTGCTCTCATAAACGCTTTAAAATTGACTGATTGCTTATATAGCATCTCGTCAAGTTTGCTGTTGGAACCCGTTGAATCAAATGTAGGGGCTTCTGAAGCCGGAGGTTGCGGTTCCGGCTGGCTGATAGAAGTCCCAGCATCATCTTGCTGTACTCGTTGCGAGATTTCACCCTACTTTGGGTATGCTTTCATACTACGCTGAACTAACTCATCATAAAATTGCTTGATTAGCCTTTTGGCTGCTAAATAAATGTCTTGCGTACGCTCAAATTCTGAATTTACGAAGTACTGGTGATTCGTAGTTTCATACGGCAAAAGTTTTTCATTGTTAACTTGATAATCACTCCAGTACGACTCCAGTAAATCAAGCCTTCGCTTACAATAGTCAATGGTCTTACGCTCTACGCTATCTTTTTTAAAATTGACGAGAAGTTTCCTCAAACCCTCTGCTATTTCATTTTGATTGATGTATAAGCCTTCCATGGTGCTGCTAGTTAATAAAATAAAATGGAACGTTCTTACTTGAACAACTCCGGCGCCGCTGATGCTTGCTTACGAGGTTGCTCCCCCGTTGTATGATACTGCTGCTAAGTGTGAGCTGTATGACCACTGCTGCTAAATGGTACCTACACCAGTACCGCTAGTTGCTGCTGATGTGAGTTATAAACTCGCTGCTTCCGCTAAATTGTGTGTACCGAGAACAAACTCAGTACGCTGCTGCTAAAGTCTTACCACAAAAGTCACTGCTATGCTAAGCTAATGGACACTGTTTCACAATGACACTGATAAAGTTCACTTCACTAGCCGTTAGTCTAGAAAATCCTCCCTATTTAACGACACGCGAAGTCCTTGGACCGAAGGACTAAAATCCCGTCGATCCGGCTCGAAGGACCAAAATGTACGGGTCGCGACCTAAGTGGTAATGATTGCTAAGATAGTTATTAAAATATTAGATTCACTTGCTAATAATGTTTTATTTCGATATCGAAAGCTAAGCTAAAAATGATGATTAATGTAAATGGAAGGCGAATGCATCCGGTTGCTGTCCGAATATGCACTGATTTCGGCGCGCACTCGACGTTGCCTTATTGATTAGCTAGATCAGCAAAAAGGTGTTCGTGTACTACATCGAACATTTATGTTATCGTCAAAATTAGATAGCAATACCTTAATTAAATGGGAGGAATACCGCAACAATTTGGAAGGTGATACTCCTACTTTAGATATATTTTTTTAAATTTTAACTGATCGTAAAGATGTGTTGGAGTCATTGAATCGCAATAATAAATCAGACAGTTCAGTTTCTTCACTGCGCAATAATAGTATACAAAATAATAATTTCAAACAAGGTCAAGCTTTACCGTTTCAATACACCGGCAAGTTACTGCTGTAAGCGGATGTTATCTTCTTTAACTTCAGTGTGGAGCCATTTCGCAGGAGGTCTTGCAGTTCTGGATCTTTGTCCTGAAGCCTTGCAAGATCCTCGAAGTTGACAGCTGCGTATATCCCTTCAATTCGCGACAATGCGTCAGCTACCATATTCTCTTTGCCAGGTACGTACCTTAGATCCGTAGTAAATTGCCCAATGAAATCTAGGTAGCGAAATTGGCGTGGTGAGCAACTATCCCTGTTTGATCGGAAAGCAAAGGTAGCCTCGACCATGTACCGGAAGTATTTGATGGCTTCATATACAGCAAGTAACTCACGGTCGTATGGGCTATACTTCTTTTGTGCATCACTTAGCTTGTGTGAGTAGAAAGCTTGTGGCTGCCAGTTGTCGCCTCTTCGCTGCTGAAGAACGGCGCCGATTGTGGTATTAGATGCATCCGTTACAATCGCTAACTCTGCTGATGCATCTGGGTGAGCCAAGAATGTTGTTTGGGATAGGGAGGATTTGCAGTCGTCGAAAGCTTGCAGCAGTTCCGGAGTCATGTCTACCGGGTGGGAACCTTTTACTTTGGTGCCAGCAAGTACAGCGTTCAACGGCGCTTGAAGTTTGGCTGCGTCTGGGACAAATCGGCGATAGAAATTTATCATCCCCAGAAATCGGCGCAGCTCCTTGACAGTCTTCGGAACCGGGTACTCCTGAATGGCCTGTACCTTGGACTGTACTGGTTTCGTGCCCCCAGCAGACACGCAGTACCCCAGAAAAATTACTTCCGATTGTCCGATATTACACTTAGCTGTGTTGATTACAATGCCGTACTGCTTAAGTCGATCGAATAACGTACGCAGGTGTACCTTGTGTTCCTCAGGTGATGTCGAAAATACTAAGATGTCATCAATATACCCATAGCAGATGTTCGGTTAGCAACCGCACATTGTACCTTGGCCTAGTAAAATAATTGTCAATTAAGTTAATTTATAAAATGCACTAATTTACCTATATCATCACGTACGCGAGTACGTGAGTCTCTTGTGTAAGATCAAGCGCGCGTAACATTCAACATAACATTTATTTTCAACATTTTTATTAAGTAGTTTAAGAACATTTATTTTAAGTGAAGTGTTAATTATTAAACATTTTTGAACAATTTAAAATTACTTTGCTTTTTTCAACATTAAACATTAACATTAAATTTAAAGGCTCCGTGCCCTTACATTTTGGTCCTTCGAGCCGGATTAGTGATTTGTGAGTTGGTGATTTGGAGAAGGCGGAGGCTGCGGAACCGGTGAGCTCGTTCCATATTTTTTTTAACACTATATATTCAACAATTTTGAATTCTATTGTGTGTGTATTATACCACTAAATAACAACGATGACTTCTTACGAAGCATTACTTAACTCTCAATCTGTAGATTGAGAGTTAAGTAATGCTTCGTAAGAAGTCATTACATTACATCATTGATGCTATAAAACGAATCCGTGATAATTTTACGAAAGATAGTCCGACACGTAAGACTACTCTTGAGTACCACCATGAAAGGCTTGGCAAGTTGGAAAACTCATGGAACGAATTTAAGAAAAATGACATTCAACTAGCGTTGATGGGCGGTGAGAAGTCGGGTGCCTATTATGAAAATCGAGTTTTCGAACGTTTAGAACAGTTGTATGAAGAAACGAAGAGTATGATAAGTAAGTCCAGGCTAAGATTATTGTCAAAATTTGAAGATGATAAATTCAGTGTGTTTGGTCAATCTCAAGGACAGGGAGAAAGTAGCACAAGTGCTAGTACTCAAAAAAAAGTTCTAGAACAACAAGATCTGTAATGAGGTGACCGACGATATCAAAAACACGCCGCAGGATGAAAGGATATTAGAAGATCGTACTAAGAATATTCTTAATGAACAACGATCCAACATTAAAGCTTTTGAGCGGGCAGTCAAAACCATGAACATTGAAAAGTTGACAGAAAAGTGGCAACTTGAAGATAAATTAAAAATAATCGCCCATCGCTGGGAAAAGGTCGATACTACGTACTGGAAGCTTGATAGAATGGTGGATGATACTCAAGCATTTGAAAGTGACTATAACAGATTAGAACGACTGTATGAGTTCAGCAAGGAACAAATTAACAAGAGGATTTGGGATAATATTCACCAGGAAAAGTCTACACCAAAAATTGAACTCCCGATCTTCAATGGCAGTTACGCACAGTGGACCACGTTTAAGGATTTATTTATAGAAACTGTGCATCCAAACACTTTTATTTCAAACGCGCAAAAAATTCAACATTTAAAATCAAAATTGAAGGGAGAACTCGAGCGATTAATATAGCATATGAACATTAGTGCTGATAATTACGAAACCAGTTGCAAATCTTGCAAATCTTGCAACAAAGGTACGATAATGAGAGGTTATTATTTTCATACCAGGCTAACATCCTACTAAATCAACCCATCATACAAACGCCAACTGCATATCAACTGAAAAGAATGCATGACACAACCATCGAGTGCATCGAGGCTATTAAAAACTTACATTTCGATACCGCGACATGGGACCCCTTAGTTGTTCACATAATAATGCAAAAGCTTGATTCAGAGACAAGCCAGTCCTTTACAGAATCCTTGAATGACCCTAGGTGCATGCCAACATTAAAAGATTTTTTGAAATTTATTGAGAACAAATTTATGTCAATGGAGTCCAGTACAAACTCAAATCGCCTACGAAACATTAACAGTCAAATCTAACATTCAACAAAAAAAGGGTTATAATTCGATGTTTAGTAAGCCTAAAATACAACAACAAAACGTTCAAGGTAAAAATCAGAACGGGTCCAGATCATTCTTTAACTGAAAAACTTTTCATAATTACGTAATAACATGCCCTAAATGCAATAAACCAACACGGAACCTGAGAAATCATCAAATTCCATGTGAAATTGGAGCAATAACAAATAATAAATTATCAAAGTGTATTTACACATCCGAAGTTAAATAAAACTTAGCACTACTACGTACAAAGGTACTGCTTATCACTAAAGAAATCTCTTCCAGCAGACCTGCGAGAGGAGAGTTTAAACAAGAAATGTAGACAGAAGTGTGAAAAATAATAGTAATAATAAGATAAATACTATATATTCAAGTAAACACATAACCAATTATAAAACAAGATACACATACAATATAAATACATTTAATACATATGTTATATTATAACGAGGACCCTGGCCTGCGGAACGCTAAATTAGTAAGGTGACGACACATTTTACAGTGAACTGCATCGCGAGATCGCCTCCTCAGCAATCTTGTGTCGTGTGATCGAACATTGTGCAATATCAATGAATCAATACTAAATTAGTGCATTCAAAATTTACTCTTGTTCCAAACATCGGACACTTGTCCCATATCTTAGCTTTTAGATCGATACATGTTATTTTTGTGTCAATTAAATTTACAAGTAAAATATATCGGTTTCATTTGTATCTCGATTGCAGCCGTACATAATTGGCGCAGTCGGTAGGATACTCGCGGTCGGTTTCGCGTAAATGAAAGAAGATTTCCGTAATCGTAAAGCCGCCCGTGTGGCTATCCAGCCGCTTCAGAGTATCCCGAATCTACACTATACGCTGCATCGAGGTATCCAGACATTGATAAAGCAAAGTGGCCGATATTAATGTTCATGTACATTAGATTTTCTCAAGTGAACGCTTACTCCTAGCCTTTACTAATATATAATTCCCAAAATTTTCTTTCCACGAAAATCAGGGACTCCTAGGTTAGTTAGAAGTAGTAGGGAATCAGTATTAGATTCTAGAAGAAATATTAATTTAGAGGCATTAATCGAGGAAACAGAACCGCTTTCCGTGAAAATGTCTTTGAATATAGATACTATTTACAGAGCATTCCGGTTAGTACCCGAGTTCGACGGCAACCTGAATGTGCTGACTAGGTTTATTCATTTGTGTGATCAGTTAGTTAAGGAATTTTATAATGTTCAAGGTGGTTCGGAATTAATTAATACAGCAGTTATAAGTGGCATATTAAATAAAATTGTAGGGTCCGCTGCCCGCTTAATCAATTCGAATGGTATAGCAAGTGATTGGAATGGCATTCGTAGTGCTTTAATAAATATTTTTGCCGACCAAAGGGATGAGACCGCCCTTTATAGCGATTTATCTCTCTTAACACAGGGCTCTAATACTCCGCAAGAATTCTATGAGCGTTGCCAGAATCTATTTAGTACAATTATGACGTATGTGTCTCTACACGATACCCTGCAATCCACTAAAGACGCGAAACGCTTTTCAAGGATTTAATGATTCAAGTGAAGTTTCATTTGATATTTATAGGTTCCATGATTACTTTGATGGACGTATAGGTACTGATTTACTAGAAAAATGGGAAGCTACAATAGACTACAAGAATAAATTACTCACTACCATGTACGCCTCAAACCCTATTAAAGTCTATGATTCACGAAATGTTAATTTATATGAGGATATTATCCCAGCAGGTTCATCCAAACTTCTCAAGATTCCAATTGATGTCCGCGATGGAGAAGGTTATGTTCCAGAACAAGGTATTTTAAATTGTGTCGTCCGAGAGTGTCTTACTACAGTTAAACAGAATAAAACGCGTAATGACATTATATTTTCACTTGATCGCGCGATTCCTGCAAAAATACATGATGTTGAGTGCATGCGAAATAAACAGCAAGCACAACGCGTAAAAGAAGTAATCTCGCGCCTTCGTACAGATCATTTAAACGAAGACGAGCGTATTAATCTAGAATTTTTGTGCTCTCAATACGCAGACGTTTTTTTCATTGAAGGTGAACCGTTAACTTTTACAAATAAGATAAAACATTCAATTAAAACTCCAGGTGAGGTTCCAGTTTACACGAAAACTTATAGATATCCATACATTCATGGACAGGAAGTACAAGAACAAATAGGTAAAATGTTAGCACAGGGAATCATAAGACCTTCCAATCCTGCGTGGAGTTCTCCTATTTGGGTAGTAGCTAAGAAAGCTGACGCATCAGGAAAGGTGAAATGGCGAATTGTAGTGAATTGGAAACTCAATGAAAAGACTAATATCCTAATAATAAATCCTAATAATAGATAAATATCCTATCCCCAATATAGCTGATGTTTTAGACGAACTAGGTAACTGCCAATATTTTACTACACTATAATATATAATAATAATAATATAATAAATATTTATTTATTTTCTCTTCACAATAAGTATAGATCTTATAATTAATTAAGCTATCACATTCTCTTAAATTTCACCTATGTGAGAGACTGGTGCCTGATGTAGGATTTTTAATAAAAAGACCTGTGTTACAGGTCACCAGTGCCCCACCCTCGGTTACAGTTAAGTAGGTAGGTACAATCTTAATTATTACCAGACTATGAGAGGAGAAAAGAAGGAAAAGAATGATTTAACTTAAAAAAAAAACACAAAAAGGGAGATGCAAAATTAAAATTAAAGCAGAATCAGAGTGTTTATTGTAATTTTGATAAGTGTTTATGAATGGATGATAGTGAATGTAAGAGTGTAATGATGGATGCGAGTGTAATGTGGTTGAGAATAGAGAGATAACAGGTATGACACATTCGTTTATGAGAGGATTGATAAAAGATTCTCAGTTTCTTCGTAGTTAAGCGTTTTTAAATATATTTTTAATGATTTGATACACCTACATTTTGGTTTAGGGTATATATTAAGAATTTTATTTAATTTATTATATAAATAATTTCCAAGGAAGCAGACATTTTTTTGGGAGAATGGTGTTCTGTATAAAATGTCGGGACACATCTTGACTCTACGCTGTTGCATCAGATTTGCGTCAAATTGTAGTTCGCAATGATTTTTAATGACAGTACGTAGAATGAAGGACTGTGGGACCGTGAGGATATCCCATTCCCTATAGAGACCTGCACCAACCTTAAGTATTGCACGCTGTGCCCTCTCTACTTCAATCATAAGTGTTTTAGCAGCACCTCCCCATGAAGTGATGCAATACTGTATCAAGGAATGACATAATGCATAGTAGACCATCTTGATAATCTTGCGGTCGGCTGAATGTCGTAGTGTTTTAAATATATCCATAAGTTTGCGCAGTCTGGGCACAAGGGTATGTACGTGTGGTTGGAAGGATAGGTGTTGATCAATGATTATGCCAAGATATTTAATATTTTCTGTCCTTTCAAGAATTGGACACGAACAACTGTTTTTTGCATAACCACAAGTGTGTGCAGTAATAGAAAGAGAGGGCGGTGGCAGCAGTTCAGATCTAATAGCAAAGGCTATATATTTAGTGTTGGTAATATTGAGCGTTAGGATGTTGCTTTGCAACCAGGCACCAACCCGGTTAAGGCCCGTTTGTGCAGCCTCAAAAACCTCCTCCCAACTGTCACCACCGAAGAACAGGGCGGTATCGTCAGCAAAGGTGATGGTTTTCCCTTGGTAAAGAGATAGTTGGCAGAGGTCGTTAATATACGCCAAGAAAAGAGTCGGACCCATTATACTTCCTTGAGGTATACCATAATTAACAACAACTTTTTTTTTTAAATAAAACGTTGCCCCACACTAGGATTTTCTACTATATCGTGGGTACGGGTACAAACACAAATTCTCACATACACAAACGCCCAGACCCGGAACAACCACCTGTAGATCATACAAATATTTGCTCCGTGTGGGGATCGAACCCACAACACGTGGCGCAGAAGCCGATCGCTCAACTGCTACGCCAATCGTGTCGTCAAAACTCTCACTTAATGTATTGTTGATCCTAACTCTTTGTTTTCTGCCAGTGAGATAATCCTCCATCAACTTAAGAGGTGTTCCCCTGATGCCTAGTCTATTCAGCTTTTTTAGAAGGTGCGGAATAGAGACTGTGTAGAATTCTTTCGCAAGGTCAAGGAACACTATTATGCACTTTTTTCTGACATCCTGTTTGAAAACGACAGAGTTCACTAACTCATGTACCGCTTCGTTAGTACTCCTGCCAGTCCGAAATCCAAATTGAGCTGGAGACAGAAGTGCATTTGACTCTAGGAATTTAGTGAGACGCTGATTTAAGAGGCGCTCCAAGACCTTGGAAAGAGCGGGTAGTATAGAGATAGTTGTTTACACAGTCTTTTTCGCCGTTCTTATGAACAGGTTTTATAACAGCAGTTTTAAATGCCCTAAGAAAGACCCCTGTAGATATCGCCAGGTTGCATATATGAGTAATTGGGGGGGTGAGGACCTTCACATATCTCTTTATCATTTTACTACTTATCTGGTCGAAAGCACAGTCATCTTTTAGCCCTTTGATAAGGGAAAATATTTCTGCCTCATCCGCAGGAAGAATGGCAAATGAATTAAGGGGATTTGTCGAGGGGTGAAAATTAGCCTGAGAAAGTGAGAGTATTTGTTTTGACACGGGGATCTTTTCGGCCAAGTTGGCACCAACGTTTGCCGATTAACTTCAGAACCGATTAACTTGGTTTATATCAGAGTGAGGGTTATTAGACGTCAGAAGACAAGATGAAGAGTCTGATCCATTATTAGTTCCGGAAATCTCCTTAATAACGTCCCAAAGCTGCTTTTTATTGCCCTTAGCATTTCCTGTTTTTGATACCTTCTTTTAGCCTTTTTTAGCTGAGAATTTTTACAAAAATTTCGGTAGCGTGTGTAGGTAGTCCTAATTATTTCATCACTTGGGTTCCGTTTTAGTTTTTTATACAAGTTGTCACGGTTTCTCATACAGCGAAGTAGCCCTATAGTGATCCACGGTTTCGTAATGAGCTTTCTTTTGGTGGTTTTAATCACCTGAGAATTTTCTTTAATAGCAGTAGATAGGTATGTCACCATTAGATCAGTAGATATGTTTGCATCTTGACAGTCAAAGATTGGCTGAAAGTTCATACTTTGCATAACTTCATCTAAATTTTCAAAGTTAACTTTGCAATATGTTTTATTTAGATAATTCAGTCGCGATTGTTGTCTACAACTCACACCCACACATTCGTGATCTGTGGTGGCTGATTCGAACACAAAACATATAACATCCATTTTAGTTTTAAGAATCATGTGATCCAAACCTTGACGTTAATCCTTGTTGTTAATCCTTGACGTGTCGGCAAAGTAAGGCCGGGGAGCATACCATGGCTGGCTAAGATGTTAAGATAGTTAAATGAGCGCGGATCGGGACTGTTTGGAACTATATCTATATTGATATCGCCACAAAGAAAAATGTTATTAAAGTTTTACAATTTTGTAAGAAGCAGATCTAGAGAATCTAAGAACTTAGTAGTATTATGCTGACTAGGAGGACGATAAATTCCAATGATACAAGTGTCTCGCTCCAATTTTAGAACAAGACAGTTGGCATCAGAGACTGTGTATTCTTCGAAAAATATATTTAGGTGCTGGTTGTAATAGATAACAACTCCTTCATTCTGAGATCTATTTAAAGTTGTGGCTGTATAATTGTAGTAGTCAAGTGTGGGAATGGCATTTGCAGACGGAAGCCAGCATTCTGTAAGGACGAGAATATCCCAGGTTATTTCAGATCTTTGAAGCAAGGTGGAAAAGTCAGGCAAGTTACGATTAGTGCTAGCTATATTTTGGGTCAGGATATTAAGACTATGATTGGTATTAAATATATGATTTTTTGCACTCTCTATGTCACAGGGGATGGTTTTCGCCACTTGAATTGAGTCCAGATCTAAGTTTAAAGTTTCTATGTCTTGCATATTACAACCAAGACAATATAATAATAAAATTGTTAAAATATCTGACGTCACGTCTGACAATTGACGTGACAAAGTATGAAAATTTAAGAACACTTAGATCTGGTAAATAGGCAGCAATAAGGTAGCGAATATTAATAAAGGGGGCACGCATGTATTGAGAGTTATGTAGTAATCGTAGGAGGTGAGTATTGTTTCTGTTTGCTTTGTGTCTGTATGTGTTTGTTGTGTGTATATATGTAATTCTGCAATACAACATTAAAGATAACATTACTAATACATTAAACTTAAAATTAACATAACATAACATACCATCACGCCTGTATTCCCCGAAGGGTTAGGCAGAGGCGTACTTAATGTACACCCACAATTCGCCGGTATGTTTAGGTCCCATGTTATAGGGGGCGAGCCTATAGCCATTCACCGGGCACAAATCCAGACTCCGAGCTGCTACTGAGTATTTCATAGAAAAACCCAATAACACTGCTCGACCTGGGGATTGAACCCGGGACCTCTAGTGTAGCAGTCGCGCTTGAGACCACTAGACCAATGAGGCAGTCTAAACTTAAAATTAAATCCAGCATATATCAATAATAGACTTAAATTAAGTTATCACTTATTTACTTTTGCTATGTTCTCTATAGCAAAAGTAAATAAGTGATAACATGCACTTTCATATTTAACTCGTTTTTAATTGCAATTTCAACTGAAATATGTAAAAATCATCGAATTTAGAAAATTAATATTAGTTTGACAGATTTTTTTTTCTAAAGCTTTAGTGACGTGCTAATCTGTACGATATTGAATGAATGAAAAACAGATTCAAAAACGTGAAGAGGCAAAGGAATTATAGCATTATGCCAATTGACAACAGTTAATTTTTTTAACACCCATATTATATTATAATTTTTTTATTTATTATTTATGCACACAACAAAACGATGAGAAAATAACCAACTAAGGACTATTAAGTACAAAGGTACTGCTTATTTCTAAAGAAATCTCTTCCAGCAGACCTGCGAGAGGAAAAAAAATATATATATATATAAAATAATACAATACAAGTAAACATTAACCCAGAAAAAAAAAGAACAAAATACACATATAGTATAATACATAATTATACAATAATATACTACATAAATATACAATAGCTACACAAATGAGATAATTAACAAAGTAAAAGATACAAACAAATGAATTAAGGTAGAGAAAGATAGTGTTCTTTGACACGTTTCTTGAACAAGGAAACAGTTCTGCAATCGCGAATATCGGGAGGGAGCAAGTTACACAACCTGACTGCATGCACGGACAGGGAGAAGGAAAAGAAGTCAGTCTTGTGGGGCTGGAATTTGAGGATAGTACGGAGATGGGACCTGCAGGGAGAGTCACTAGAATCTGCATAGGAAAAGCGTTCCTGCAGGTATGAAGGGGCTAATGGATTATGTAGGATATTGAAAAGGAGACACAATAGCCGAGTATTCCTGCGAAAGCGAATTGGGAGCCACTTGAGAGTTTTACGGAAGTCGGAGACATGGTCATACTTTTTATGGTTGAAAATAAAACGGATACATAAATTTTGCAGTCTCTCAAGTTTGTTTAAAAGCTCCTCTGTGGCATCCAAATAGCAAGCGTCGGCGTAGTCGATAATAGGCTAGATTAAACTTTGAGCAAGTGAGATTTTTGTTTTGAAGGGCAAAAAGTTCTGGAGGCATTTCAGCGAATGGAAAACGTAGTGAACCTTCCTACTGACATCGGCAACCTGAGCAGCCCATGACAAATTGGAATTAATAATA
The DNA here is from genome assembly GCA_910591435.1 of Acronicta aceris. Classification (NCBI taxonomy): domain Eukaryota; kingdom Metazoa; phylum Arthropoda; class Insecta; order Lepidoptera; family Noctuidae; genus Acronicta; species Acronicta aceris. The sequence continues at coordinate 13,771,552 of OU342757.1, read as the reverse complement.
ACCCCCAGATTTTTAGCAGTGACAGCATACGGGATTTGCACACCGTCAAGGTAAAGCGGAGGTAGGGAAGTAAAGTGGAGCCTGTTACGGATTTATTTGAAACTACATCGAAAAATAGGATACCCGTGTTTTTTATTTTCCCGATATTCAATCATTTTCATTTGTATAATAACTTTCGTGAGGCGTATTCATAATTATTTAAAGACTACACGGTTTACTCACGCGCATTCTCGGGATCGCCCGACTAGTTTCAGACTCAATAGGAGTCCTTAATCATGAGCTGACGCGGCGGCGGTGGTGTCGCGAGTCGAACTGTCGTCCCGAGAATGCGCGTGAGTAAACCGTGTAGTCTTTAAATAATCATTTTCATGTTTATTTTTGACTTTGAAGTTATTTAACAGACGTAAGTACTAAATGACGTCATTGGTACGGATAAACATGTTTAGGCGCTGACAACAGCCAAATAGGCATATCTCAAACAATTTTTTAGCCAAATCCATACTGTTTGTGATAGCGAAAAAAATATATGTTAATCTTGAACATATTCCGGAGAACCTAGTTGTATTCAAAATATGTTTTTAAAATGTTTTGTCGATACAAAAAAATGGTAAACTAGCCTCTTAAAACGACCTTCCAACAAAAATATCTGTATTACTAATCAATGCACATTCGTAAAATTAAGTACAATAACATATCACATTTAAATACAGAACTTAGTTGTTCTATATTTTCGAATACTTAACAAATTTTGAAGTAATTAATTGTTTTATGGTTTTGTAATAAGTTGCGAGCCTTGCATCATCCCGCTTCTCTTCCTTTTCTATGCAATCCGACAGTTATCACATAGGCGCCCTGCTAGACGGACGTATGTCGCTTTACTCCGCGCGCTATTCGTCATTACGTATTTTGCTGTATGACAATATCAAACATAAACATACCTACATATTTTATTTTCTTCCCAATTTAATTAAAAGGATATAGTTGTACGATAAATATAGTTCTAAGCTGTAATTATAAACATTTAGACTTCTAAATTGTAAATAGAAAATAGTTGCCGTGAAAAATGAGAAACAAACAAAAATGCCTGAGGCCAGACAAAAAGCGCTTTTATACTAACAAACAAAAACATCTCATGGAAGTAGAATGTGTAATGTCATATTGACAAAACAGATACACGAACAAAACTGAAATTATAACTAAATAACTAAAATGAAACTTTCGTTATTTTCTACAACTCATAGCGCAAATTCGGCTACATCGGCAGTGCTCGATTGGTCTAGTGGTAAATGCAAAGGATTCGGAGTGAGGAGTTTAGAGTTCGTAATCTGCTGGCGACTAGTGTAATTCAAGTTTTTGATCTTTTATTATTTTATTTTAAATTTTTAGAATAATAATTATTAATTTTAATAATTTCCTTGAATTATTTAATTTTCTCTACAGTAAAAAGAGACGTTTGGCGAACAGTTTAGAAACAGGTGAAGCCTTGGATTTTTTTATTTTATTTATTTATTATTTACCATTATACCTATCTTTACAGGTCTTAAACCTAATGCGATAGTGTGGCAACTTACCTATAATACTTTAACAGTTTAGACATCTTATATACAATAAATACACTTACTACTAATAATAATATACTAAGTATAAATACTACTAACAGTAATAATAGTAATTCACCAGTAAGTTTGTGATGTTACAATCATATTATTATACGTATAATAATTTTATTATTTAGCGGGGATAGCGACAAAAAGGATCCCCTTTACTTTTAGAAAAAAAGTCACGAATAAATCCAGTGATAAACTATCAAATTTCCATAGACCTATTAGAACCTAGACTATCTTGGAACTGGACATATAGGAAAATACTCGTAACTTTGTCTATTGTTTCTTGCCCATTGTACAGGGTCAAAATAAATTAGCTAGCGAAACTCTGCAGTCGTGATGGGTCTAAACATGATCAAAAAGACACAACCACGTGCTTGTCTTTTTGAAAAATCTGTTTTCTTTGTGTAAACTTCACAGACGTAATGAATATCGATAACTAAACACGATAAAACAAAAAATATAACACAATTTTCTCAGCAAAAAATCTAAATTATTATTTTATATTTAGATATCGATACCCATCATGTCTGCGGATTATATCGCAAAATAAAAATATTCGCACGACACAATAATTACGCGCGCGGCAGTCATTCGGCACTTAAGCGTGAGGATTCTGGCCTCCGGAAAATTCAAATTCAAAATATTTATAATCTATACTATAATGAAAAAAGAATGTGTTTGTGTCTTTGTCACAGTTAAACACAAAAACTACGGGACTGATTTAAAAAAATCTTTCACAATTAGAATGCTACATTATCCCTGAGTAACTAGCTATAATAATGTCCACCCGTGCGGAGCCGGGACAGGCCGCTAGTAATATCATAAAGAGGAAAGATTTGTATTTTTGTAGGTATGTAACGAATAAACTTAAAAATTACTGGACCGATTTCAAAAATTCTTTTGCCGTTACAAACCTACATTGTCACTGAGTAACATAGGCTATATATATATATATATATATTACTAGAGATAATTAGGGATCCCGACTAAAATTTCAATAATAATTAATATCATTAATAATAATTAAAATTAACAAGAAGAATGAAAGAATTCCGCAAATTTTCTAGTATCAGTTTACCCGCGTTCATATCCTCAGTCCACAGTACCGAAAAGTTAGCCAGAGATATCTTAGGACCTTCTAGTTGATTTGGAAGTAACGTTTCTGACTGACGCTATGACCGTTTGGAGAATGGCTTGTCCCAGTACTGATTTACCCCTGGTCCCATCTTCCCAAAGCCCTTGGGATGAGCCGCTTTGCAGTTTGACGCGGAAAGAACTACTTAATACGTCAGTCAATACTGCGGAGCGTGCTCGTCTGATGGCTGTGGGTGAATGGGAATCAGGTCTCTGGCTTCAGCGATGCCGAGGAATACTTTGAAGCTTAGTCACGCCTCTGTCTTTTAGATTTATATATATATAGTTTTTTTTCTTACTTTCATGTATTTTATGTAAATAGTCTATAATAATACGTTTCTTTTCATAATGTATATAGTTTATTGTTAGTGGTACATAAAACAAACAAACGTGAGTAGTGTATTCCTTTAAAATAAAAAAATAAAAATAATATGTATAAATATTTTCGACTCCACATTCCACATGCTGGGGACCACCTGAGCTAGACCAATATATTTTTATATAAAAAAGCAAATAACCAGTGCATGTAAAACTAATGAAAATTTTGCTAATATAAGTAGGTAGTTTGGGTTTTTATTTTCCTTACGCTTAGGTATATTGTTTTTAATTAATTGTAAATAAAGTTTCAAAAAATAATTAAAAATATAAATATAACGGAGCGCCATAGAGAGAGAATATTATAGGAACTATTAAGTTGCTCTCAAACGAAATCAGAAGCGGTTATTTATTGGGCGTGGTAACGCGACTATAATTAATAAGAAGGTTGTGGTAAATATTCTACAACCATAAAACTATACTAGCACAGAACTTCAAACAATAACACAGAGATTTTACAGAGCGGAACGTTTTCGCAAGTCGCGCCTATACTTCACGATGTTTTTAAAAACAGAATGTCCTTCGTTCGGACCCTTTGCTGTCCAGCATGTTACCATCACAAAAACAATATGCACTTTTTCATCATAGGGCGACCTGCGACTACGTTTGGTAAACGTGCATCTGCAGCGCACATGTTACCTCCACTCTTCGAACCCATAGTTAAGCTTCTCAGAAGGACTAACAATTAGTCTTTACAATTTATTAGACAACCCAAATCTGACCCTCACAGCGGGGTGTTTGTGCTTCGTTAAAGTGTAAACGCAGATGTGTTAATTATACAGTGCTAACAAAGATAAGTTCCAAACAATTGAAACTGCATAAAAGGAATGTTCAATTATCAAATGAACTATGTTTCACGTGCTGATTTCATCCCACGTCGACAAATATATAATACCTATACATGGGTACTTGATTTTTTAATCGTCCTGTCTAATTTGTTACTAGTTCTTCGTACAGAGCAATAAATACAAAACAGCGCCATCTATTTACTCAATTTTCATTATTGACCGCGTCACTTTGTTTCTTATTTGGTACCGTAAAATGCCCTAACTTTGCACGAATATCGAGATTTTTTGTGAATATTTTTGACATGAGTAGAAATGTCATAATGACTTGTATAGAAAAAATGCAAATCAGAACTTTATGCTGCTAGCAAAACAACTCATTATAGCCTACACTGCATATTCTCTGAGAAATAAGCTTTGACATGGCTAGGCAAAGTTGGTGGCATTTCCTCTACTTTGCCTAGGCAATAATATCACTGTTAAAATATATATTTCCAAATAAACAGGTTTCTTACCCATAGAGAACTATATTAGTATTCATACCTATCCATGCTAATAAGTCTATAACATTATTCTTTTTTTTTTTAGAAGGTAGGCAAAGTTAGGTAGACTTTTTGTACATTAAGTACTTCTAAATCGAATCTTTCAGGGCTGACACCATAGAAAAGAAAACAACATAATATTAAAAGAATCAATATTCAACATGTTTAATTGTTTTTATTACGCACCTAGGTAACAATTTGTACTTATGCAAATATAAAATAAAATGATGCTTACAAAATAATATAAATAAAAAAAATGTTTTCTTCTATTACAAGTGGGCAAGTACCTCCAACAACAATTATTTTAGGGTACAATAATTGGCTATACAACTTTGGCATAATTTTATAAATCAACATCAAAAGGTGGGCAGGTTAATCAATACCTACCTAAATATTTAACAATTTATGCTTAAAAATAATTGAAAATTACGCTTACAAAGTAAATAAAATCAAGCAAAGTAAATATAATCCTCATCCTGCATTAAGATATATTCATCAGGATTTTCATTTATTTTTAAAAGTTGGACAACTTTCACAATAGAACTTTCAGGGACGGTATCCTTATCAACAATGCGCTTAGGTTTTACAAACTTCTTGTCATTGTTTTTGCCAGTTGTTTTGTAATAGGCAATTGAGTAACGTTGTGTGTTAGAATCTTTATGTTCGATCACTCCTATATAGTATTTCCAAGATTTTCTTATATAATATCTTGTTAAGACTACGTCTCCTACATTAAACTGTTCCTTATAATCATATAATAATTCTCTTCCATTGTTCTTGTCAGTCTTATTTTGTGTAATATTCTTTAAATTATCAATATTCATCTCACCTAAGTCTTTATTGAAGTTTTCCTTTTCTTCAGTAGCTTCTTGTAAATGTTCTTCTATTTTATCTTTATTTTGCAGAATTTGAGGTTCACAAATATAGTTCGTTACGTCATCAATTATAGGATCGCTGGGCACTTCATATAAATCTGAATCGTCGTGTTCACTCATTTCTACGTCAGTGTCTGTAGTCGTAGAACTGTTTAAAATTCTCGAGCGTTTTTTAATTATTTTGCGTTTTTCTTTCTTAGCAGATTGTTTCGAACACAAACGAGATCTTTTGCGTTTAATACATTTATCAGAAAAGCGCGTTTCCTCTTCTCCCTCGCTGCCACTTAAAGTGCCATACACATTTATATTAGTAATTACTTGTTTCGGTGGCTCACTACGATCTCTCTGAGATTTATTAGATGATATGTCGCAATCTTTATCTATTTTCAACAAATTTATGGGAACATTTTTTAAACCATAAAATGGTGCGTTTTCTTTGTAAAATCTCACATCTGACAGAATAGTAATCTTTGACGTTGGTGATGGATCAATGTTACTTTCGTAAATACTATTTTCTTTGTTCGTTCTTAGATCAGATAAAAGTGTGACCTTTGATGAATCCACGGAACGCTTAACTAGGTTTTCTTTATTCTTTTTCACCGTTTTCTTTGGCTCTAATACTTCTTTCTCAGAAACTGACTTTCCTGCTGTTACTTGTAATTTATAATTCCTTCCACCCCTCATTGGTTTGTTTTCACAGGAAGTTTTAAGGTATTCCAGGAGGGTTTGGTCAAAAGTGTGCCTCATCAGTTCGGTCGCTTCGGGAATTTTTTGCGTGACCTTTGAGGTATTTAATGGGTATATGCCTGCAGCTTCAAATCCACTTTTTAAATTTTGACTGCTACTTATTTTTAAATTTTCCAACAGTTCTCTTAGAAGCTGTAGAAAATGGCATTTATTTATGGTTGTAACATTATGGTTTGACAATTTATACTGCAGCATGATTTTTCGCCACTGTCTTTTCATCGGACCGAAAAATGCCAAATCCAGCGGCTGAGTCAAGTGAGTAGCATTTCGTGGCAGGAACATAAACCTTATATTGTTTTCGCGGCATAGCTTTATAATCTAAACGCTTAGATGTGACGATAAGTTATCCCCTATAACTACTTTTGGCCCATCTAAGGCAGTCGCCCAGGGTAGAACAATCTTTTCAAACCAGTCTTCAAAACAGGTCATATCAAACCAACCAGATTTTGTTCGATTATATAGACAGCCTGGTGGACCATCTTTACACCAACGACTCCATAAGTGCTCAGATTTATATACCACATAAGGTGGCAAACATTTTCCATCCGCTGTACCAGCAAACATAACTGAGACGGAGCTTTTGCTGGAGTTAAGTACAACTTCAGGATGTTTCGTTCTTTTTTTGAAAATTGCTTTGCGGCAACCAGGATCATCGCTAAGATTGGTTTCGTCGTAGTTCAGCAAATGGGTCGGTGGTACATTGTGAATTGAGTACTCAAGATTTTTGAAATAGTCATTTAACTCGGAAATTGATTTTGAAGCGCGACTTCTCTTTATATTTTGTGTTGTACGTTTTGTCATATTATGACGTGCTATAAAATTACGTGCCCACCGGGCATCTTCCCATGAAAGATATGCGACTTATCATTTATTTCTAAATAGCGATGTACAACAATTCGTAAATCTAATAAAGTCAGTGGCGAGCCAAACTCAGCTGCGATATTTACCGTGTCCGCAATTATTTTTTCGTCATCTTCGCTTAGACGTGTAGGATGACCAATAGATTTTTCATGGCATTTGTTCACTTTATTTAAAATGGTACGTCTGGGAATTCCAAATTGTTTTTCTGCCTCATATGATGATAGATTCTTAGATTTTACGAGTTCAGTGGCTATGTCTAGCATTTCGGTAGAATAATTCACGTAATGTCGACGACAACTTTTCTTATTTGGAGCCATCTCGTACCTCTGTAAAAATTATAGGTACGTTTTAGACTATTTAGTACTTAGGTTTTAAAATGTAGGTACGTATCTAAATAACTATATTTTTTACAGATAGCTTAGGTAATTACGTAAAACGTAAAGTTTATTCTACATTCTTACTGCGTTCGTATATGAAACCGCGGGATTTCAAACTAAAAAGTGACAACCCTACCCTCTGGCAAAGTTTTGTCGATTTTTCATAAAAAGCGATACATGATTGTTCTCCTTGATTTTACCAACTAAATCTCACTGTACAGGTGTAAAACATAGATAGAAAGGCAGAAGAATATCTTTCATATAATATGGTCCGTAAAATCCGTAAAAATAGCTTAAAATACTCACACAGTAAAATTTTGAAATGCAGGCAAAAAATCAGCGACCACCATTTGAAAAATTCTGACGTTCACTGACATTTCAAAACTATCTTGCCATAACCAAAAATAAGTGTTGCCACGCGTAAAAAAAAGTACCGAAACAAAATACTGTAGCTAGAATAGTTTACTAATAAAATTCAAATCATCTGTTTAGGCAAAGTAAGGCTAGGTAGGCCAAATTAAGGCATTTTACGGTAGTTCGCTGTATCACCGCCCTTTTAAAAAAGAGCGCTAGGTAATCGGAGCAATAGTGGGCGTGGCTAAAATACCGACACATCGAATTTCAGTTAGCCGTTGTCAGCGCCTTAAACGGTGACATGACGTTATTTTTCTGACCCTTATAAAATTGTCTTATGTCAGTATGGCATAGCCTTACATTACATATTTCGCTGTCGATTTACTATTAGTTTGACAAAATTTTAATTTTCTTAGTTAATTCTCACGGAGCCACGTAACACCTTATTTGAATAAAAATAATATATTAAAAATCTCGGCGGAAACTACATTTAGCGAATCTATTATTCGGTATAATGAAAACTCATACACCCTTATACCTATATAATAAGCTCGAATGGACAAGCAGGCACAATAACCGGCAAGGAAGACAATGTTCCTAGAATCTGTCTATACCGCGTCATAAAACAACGGCCTTCAGAGGTAGTTTTCGATACGCCGCGACTAAATGTTGGAACAACATTCCTCCACCAATAAAGAAATGCCAACATTTTTCAACATTCAAATTTAAACTAAAAAAATATTTACTTGAACACCAAAAAAAATATGAAAATATTCGAGAAACTACGTCGGCCATATAAACACTGTGCACACACACCATAGGCAATGTAACAAGTGACAACGATTAGGTCTGATTAGGTACCACTCTGTTGCCAGCTTATTTGTGTTCTTTGTTTTCGAGGGAAGTGAGGGACCCGGGACGGCGCACGACATGCGATGCATGACTCCGCGAGCGAGATAGTATGCGACATTATAGCGGACAGTTGAAAACCGAATATCACCCGTATTTCTTGGAAATCGGTTTATGTTTTGTGTATTGCGTTGAGACAGCAAAATTTTATTTTCCATGTTATGTGTAATGTTTGTTATCGCCTATAACTATGTAATATTTAAAATAAAAGTTATTTAAAAGTAAAGTTTTAGGGTAATGTTATTTTAGTTGCCTATCGAGCGTATAGCACTCGTGGGCTTGCAGTTGAAAACCAGCGTCTGGTGGCAGATACTGCCACTTGACATAATGCTGAGCTGATGGCCGTTTGGCACAGACAGACATTAAGTTCTTGTTTTTTTTAATAACTACTAGCTTTTGCCAGCGACTTCGTCCGCGTGGAATAGTTACTTTGTTCCCTAGTTCTTCGCCCGCGGTTTCACCTGCGTTGCCCCGTTCCTAAGGGTTGTAGCGTGATGTTTTATAGCTTGAAACCTTTCTCATGAATCACTCATTTTCCCAACATTTCCCTTCACTGCTCTGCTCCTATTGATCGTAGCGTGATGAAAAGTATACTATAACCTGCCCAGGAGTATGAAGAACAATTGTACCAAGTTTCGTTGAAATCAGTCGAGTGGTTTTTGTTTCTATAACGAACATACAGACAGACAGATAGACAGACAGACAAAAATTTTACTGATTGCATTTTTGGCGTCAGTATCGATCACTAATCACCCGCTGATAGTTATTTTGGAAATATATTTCATGTACAGAATTGACCTCTCTACAGATTTATTATAAGTATATAGATTATTAAGAAAAATATAAATATATTTATTGTTGTGTGTGCCAATAAATACATTTTCTTTCTTTCTGCTTTCTTTCTACCACAAAAAAAAAATGAAAAAAAATTATCCGTTTTAGAGTTACAGCCGTTTGAAGTTTTCAGTATTGTCACCATATTTTCGAATAAAAGCAGCTAGAATCTGTAAAGTAACAGATTTTAGATGTCACATATTTTTTTATTTTGTCATTCATCCAGCGGTTACTGAAAAAAACTATGAAAACCATTTCCAAAATTGGTCTCATTTTGATAGGCTTCCCTTAACGATGTTTACAAATCATTCAGGTCATAAACTCTCAGCTGTGTACGCTATCCTTTTCTAATCTAACAAAAAACAATTTTCACTTAAAAGAAAACGGCTGAACAGAGACGTACTCTGGGGAATATGAATATTCGAAATAATTTTTCTTTTGAGATATGTGACTTATCGCCGTAAAATCACATAGGTTACAGAGCAAGTTTTTAAAGTAATTTTTATATTCCTAGAAAGTAAACAAATAACCATTATTTATTGAAATAACATCCAATAAAGTAAAAAGGATAAATTTTAAACGATAAATTTTATTAGAGCAAAACAGAATCCATTCGACTCTGGTTTTATTAAAAAACCGCGTAACAGTGCGCCCAAGCCGAAAGGCGGTAAATCAGAAGTGGCTTCTTTGACTCGGGCGCTCGAGCCGAGCGCCCGAGTCAAAGAAAGGTGGGTGCACACGTGTCGGTTGACTTTTTTTTGTTGATTACATAATTTCAGATATTTTTGGTGGAGGTGGAAGGTGAGAATGGATTGATGTGGGAAAGGCTTTGTTTCTAATTCCAACGTAGCTCGGGTTCTCAGCGAGAGTTTCAGACCGACAATTTTATCCAAATAACTCTGTTCGACTAAGCGACGGAGGATAATAACGAGTACCTAATGTTTTACGTGATGAAACTTCTCAAGGAATATCCCGTAAGAAAGTTTCGTAAATCTAATAGCGGCCCAGGGAATGGGGATATGAAGTATCAGCATTTACCTTGAAAGTTATCTAAAAAGGTATTTAATAAATTAATTGTAAGTGTTAGAGAAAATCACAGAAAATGGTAAACATAACTTACCATACATTATGTCAATCAGAACAGAACAAATTAAAATTCTTGTTATTTTTTAGTAAAGGAAAAAATTCAATCGCGGGCAGGATTCGAACCTGCGTCTTCTGGTTTGATATACCAGACGCTCTGACCGCTAAGCCACCGCGAACCCTACCCGCATGATTGAAATTTTGCCTTCACATTCTGTATTTACGTCTCAAGGTGACGTTTGGTGACATTTGGTGACAGGTAGGGTTCGCGGTGGCTTAGCGGTCAGAGCGTCTGGTATATCAAACCAGAAGACGCAGGTTCGAATCCTGCCCGCGATTGAATTTTTTCCTTTACTAAAAAATAACTTAATAATCTTAGCATGGAAAATGCAAAAAAATCACAAAAAGATAAAATTCTTGTATCAGACTCGGAACTGTAAACATTGATTAAAGCAAAATAAAACAATGAGTCATCGTTTCACTGGCACCTTGCGTAATACGCGACGATCCTTGTCACCTTCGGATAGACCACGTTCAGAGTCACCACCTCCGACTAATAGACCAACTCTTACAGTGTAAGAGTTCTGTTTTTTTTTTTTTTGCATTAATCAATGTTTAATAATTCATAAATAAAATGGCTTGGGCGTAGAATGGTCAATTCTAGAAATGGCCTATTCTCAAAACGGCAAATTGTCAAAATTGCGAAAAATTAATAAAAACAGACATTTTTATTCCCGTATATATTTTTCTGCAGAATCTAGTATAAAAAACAGTCACCAAGCTTGATGGTTTATTCTGAAGAAAAATAATATAGATACAGGATGTTACAAAAGAGTGTAGTTATACCAAAGGAGGTCATTGTACTCACCACTATGAACAGCTTTACTATGGCGCCAGCCCTAAAATCGCTAAAAAACATATTTTCTCGTCTAAATAATCTTTTCGCACACCCATTCATGCCAAAAATAAAAAAAACTATGCCGTTTTGAGAATTGGGCATTCTGCATCTAAACCATACGATGAACAGGTGAACGAACCGGAAGAATACTTTAAATTTAAACAACCTATTATTTTTATTTAATTTTATTATTTTCGACGTCGAAGAGTGTTAACTTGGCTTAGTAGTCTTCTTCTTCTAGTCTTAGTGCGAAACGTCACTTTAAAAAAATTTATTATTTAGTAGGTATTTATTTACCACTTCATAAATAAGTAGTGGGTTATTCGCATGAATTTATTTATGGGTAAAGTCGTTAAAAAATGTAATATAACGCACTGGAAGATATAACACACAGTAACACAATAACGCACTGGAATAATGTAAAGACCAATGTTCACCAGGTCAAATCCATTTTGAAATATTTTTAGTTAAGCAGTTATCACAAGCTTCAACTTTCATAAACCTATGGGCTATTTGACCTCACTTCACTAATACCAATTAGCACTGTTGGCGACTATAGATACTGGCGATTACGTCTCTCGAGTTCGTATCCCACAGTGTGTAAATCTTTTTGTAACAAATATGCAAAGAACTCCGTCATCTACCACTAAGTTGAGTGAACCTAATAATGATGAAGCGGCTAGGTTGAGGTTCAGCCGCTTACTTTATAGTTTATCTACTCGGAATCGAACTTGGGAAACCAGCTAATAAATTAAACTTTGGATTCTAACACCTAATTTATTTACTTTAAAAACACTTAGAATTACTGTGCAATATATGAAATAACTAATAAAAATATATTACAAAATAACGAAAATACGTATCTAAACAAGCGCAAGGTAGCTGAGGCAAGGCAGAAGTAAGTGAATACAATATTATGACACAGTATTTATACTCATTAGGAACTAACAATTAACAATAATAAAGGTTCGCGCTTGACACTTTTTACTAATGAGTTATGACGCCCACAATATGGTCGCCGACCACAAAACAAAAGAATATTAGTCGGCCATCATGCTGCGTCATATCGTAGACAAAGGATGCGCATGCGACCATTTCGCTAGTGTGCGTGTAGCAACGCCTAGTCAATGCGGCCATATGCAATTGGGTGGCGCCTGCGGCTGGATCAGGCGACATCACACCATATGACGTAGGGTGGCGTGATTTTAGACCTCGGTCTGACTGTCATAAGCGGAAGCGGTTGTGGTAGCGGTGTGTGGTCGCTACAATGACATAGACAAGACATCGGCTACTCAAGTAACAATGCGTAATAAAAGTAAGCGCCTTAGAAAAAATAGTAGCAATAGTTCTAACGAACAAACGCCTGAAAAGATATAAAACACAGTACCACATCAATGCATTAGTGCTGAGCAAATAAGAGATATAATACAAACTGAACTACGTAATATACTAACCACTGATATTGGGAATGTGGTGCAGCAGTGTGTGAGATTAGAACTTAAAGATATTAGATTGGAATTGAACAAAATGAGGGATTCGATGACTTTTATAAGTGCTCAGTATGATGACATGCATTCCAACTTTGAACAAAAAATAAAAGAACTAGATCTGCTTCAAAAAGAAAATGACCGGATCAAACCATTACTTAGGGATCTAAACCTAAGGATTTCACAGATGGAACAACATGCGCGCTCATGTAACATTGAAATCTTCTCAGTCCCAGAATACAAAGCCGAAAATTTAAGAACTACAATTAAACAATTATGCATAGCAGTATCCTACCAATTAAAAGATACTGATATCATAATGTGCATTAGAAAGGCTAAATTTATTACGGATAATGTTCGACCCAGATCTATAATTGTAAAACTGACTACTCCTACATTGCGTGATGATATACTTGCTGCCGTAATAAAGTTCAACAAAGCGAATCAGACAAATAAACTTAATACCAGCGACTTGGGTATAGGAGGGGATAAGAAACCTGTATATGTATCGGAGCATCTAACACCACAGAACAAAGTACTACATCAGGCTACAAGGCATGCTGCCAAGGAAAACAGTTATAAATTTGTTTGGGTGCGAAATGGTCGCATATTTGCCAAAAAAGATGAATCCTCCGTTCGCCTATATATAAAGGATATGGACTCACTTCATAATTTGTTAAAGTAATTTACACCTTGCTATGTATTTGATAGTCACTTGCTGTAAACTTTAATATTCTCAGATTTACAAATCTATTACTGTTATGTGGGTATTCCTAACCCGTTAAAATAACAAACCGCGCATACCCTACGTGGAAAAAAGATCTTAGTTTAAGCAATTCTTGACTGCTGCGACAGTCCAATATATAAGCTTGTACGTACCGGTTGTGTTATTGTGACTAACACTCCCCCCCCCCCCATACGTAACAGTTGGCGACGAGTACAAAGTGATACGCGTATCTTTCGAAATGGCAAAAGTAACGGTCGGCACGTTAACAGTGTTTAATCATGAAATTGCAGAATGGCCGTTGTACAAAGAGAGACTAGAACAGTGGTTTCTTGCTAATGAGATCGGGGAGGACTTAGATAAAGCCGGTTGTAAACGTCGAGCTATTTTGTTAAGTAATTGCTCAGAATCAAGTTATAAACTGATTCGTGATTTAGCTTTACCGCGCCAAGTCGGTACCCTGAGTTACAATGAAGTAGTTACTTTATTGGACGGTCATTTCAAGCCGAAAAAGTGCACATTTGCGGAAAGGTACAAATTCCATAGTGCCACTCAGCATGTCGGCGAAGGATTAGCAGAGTGGGCTGCGCGCGTGCGTGGTCTGGCGTTACACTGCGGGTTCGTGGCGTTACATCTCGATGAACAACTTCGTGATCGTTTCGTGCTTGGCATGGAATCAGGACCCGAAAGAGATAAACTATTTACGAAGGAGTTATCGGAGTTGACCTTAAGCAAGGCCTTGGAAATTGCTGAAGGCGTACGTAGCGCTTGTATGGGCGCTAAGGAAACATTACGGCAAGTGGACGGGACTACACAACTTCAAATGATGAAGATTGACACGACTGCGAAGCCTGGAGCAGCGCAGTACAGGCGTGCGCAGCAGCGCGGCCCTGCGGCAGCAGACCGTGCCGATAGCGGACCGCGCAAGCTAGGGAATGCAGATAACAGTGGCGGCGGTTGCACGGCATGCGGGTACGCTGGTCACCTGGCATCAATGTGTCGGTTCGCACGCTATAAGTGTAAAAAGTGTGGCGTTCAAGGTCATCTTAAACGAATGTGTAAACTAAACGTAAATCAGCAACATTATGTCGAGTGCTGCGGGGATGTTGATGACGATGGTAAGCATATGTGTGGTAATATACGTACTTTTCACGGCGAACCTAGGCGGGAATCTGTTAGTGTTAATGGAATTAAGTTAACTTTTGAAATAGATACCGGGTCACCAGTTACTGTTATTTCTGGGAAAATGTATAAAAAATATTTCTTCAATACAACGTTAGAAACTAGTGACGTTATTTTGCATAGCTACAATGGTGACAGGTTACACATTTTGGGTAAAATTAAACTTAATTTTATGTATAACAGCAAAACGCTTACATTAAGCGTGTACGTTGTACGGAATGGTGGCCCTCCTTTGTTGGGTAGGGATTTCTTATCCCGGTTTAACCTTCAGATATGTTATTTGAATAATTGCACCGATTTTCTTGCGAGGAGTACCTTAAAATTTCCTCAGTTGTTTGAAAATAGGTTAGGGTGTTTTAATGGTATCGAAGTAAATTTAGCATTGAAACCAGGTTCAAAACCCATTTTTTTTAAAGCTAGACCCCTACCTTTCGCCCTTCGCGATAATGTTGAAAAAGAGCTCAATCGCCTCGTGGATTTAGGTGTATTAATGCCTGTAAAATACTCTGAGTATGCTAGTCCAGTTGTGCCAGTTTTAAAGCGAGATGGTTCCATACGCCTTTGTGCGGATTACTCCGTGACCATAAATAAACAGCTATTGGTTGATAAATATCCGTTACCCACACATGACGAGCTGTTCACGAAGTTACATGGCGGCAGGTATTTTAGCAAATTAGACCTGTCACATGCTTACAATCAACTACGCCTTAATGACGCGTCACAGATGCTTACTTGCATAAATACACATAAAGGGTTATACAAGTTTACTAGATTAGTGTTTGGGTTGGCTAGCGCACCAGCGATTTTTCAAAGAAGTATGGAAGCACTTCTTTCAGGACTAGACGGTACTCTCTTATTTCTTGACGATATTTTGGTGTGCGGGGTAGATAAAGAACAAATGGTGATTAGGTTGAATGAAGTCTTCCGTAGGTTACAAGACGCAGGCTTAGTATTGAACAAGGAGAAATGTTCGTTTTTTCAAGAATCTGTGTCTTACCTGGGATTTATAATAGATCGTAACGGTGTACATAAATCCCCGGAAAAAGTAAAAGCTATTTTACAATGCCGTGTCCCCAGTAATGCGTCAGAGTTAAAATCATTTTTAGGTATGGTGAACTATTACAGGAGTTTTATAAAATATGCGTCTTCGATTTTATCTCCCTTACATAATTTGTTACAAAAAAATGTAACCTGGTCCTGGACCAAGGCGCATGATGAAGCTGTTTCAGCTATTAAACGCGAGTTGGTATCTGAAACAACTTTAGCGCATTTTAATCCTGATGCATGTTTAATTTTAACAGTGGATGCGTCACCATACGGCTTAGGGGCCGTGTTATCACAAATCGAAGCTGATGGAGAAAAACCTATCTCATACGTTTCGCGATCACTCAATGCTGCTGAAAAACGATACAGTCAGATTCAAAAGGAAGCTACGGCTATAATTTTCGGCATTAGGAGGTTTCATCAATATTTATATGGTCGAACTAAGCCATTTATTTTAAGAACAGACCATAAACCATTGGTTTCTATATTTAACCCAGACAAGGGTATTCCTGAGATATCAGCAAACCGTTTACAACGTTATGCTATTTTTCTATCGGCATATAATTATAATATAGAATACGTAAGCAGTGTACGTAATTGTGCAGATTATTTAAGTCGAGCCGTGGCAGACGACTCGCCGGCCGCGGTGGCCACCTGCGCCGTACATTCTTTGCAAGAATGTGATGAATCATCAGTTGATATGTCTACGTATATACGATTTGTTTACGAAGGTGAGAAATTTCTGTCATTGTCGGATATTAGACATGCTATTCAACTTGATAAGGTAATGTTGAGGGTAATAGAATTGGTACAAAATGGGTGGTCGAGTAGAATCAATGATCCATTGGTGAAGGATTTTTACAGCCACCGATTAGAACTATCGGTAGAAAATGACTGTCTAATGAGAGGTCATAGATTAGTAATTCCTAGAAATTTGCAATTCAAAGTGTTAAACGAGCTACACACGGGTCATTTAGGTATTACTAAAATGAAAGAGGAGGCCCGCGCTAGATTTTGGTGGCCGGGTATGTCTGTTGCTATTGAACAACATGTCGGCGCCTGCGGCGCGTGTGCATCGCAGCGCGCTGCGCCTCCGCGCTCACCTCTCACGCCCTGGCCGTACCCTCCTCAGCCGTGGCATCGTGTTCATATTGATTTTTTGGGGCCGATCAACGGTAAAACATATTTAATCTTAGTAGATGCTTATTCCAAATGGGTTGAATGTTTTGACGTGTCATCAGGTTATAATTCTCGTGTCGTTATTGAGAAGCTATGCGAAACAATGTCCAGATTTGGTTTATTTCATACCATTTGCTCCGATAACGGTACTGCTTTTGTCTCGCATGAATTCAAAAGGTTTTGTTCACAAAACGGTATAGTACATTTAACTTCCCCTGCTTATCACCCGGCCAGCAACGGTCAAGCAGAGAGTTACGTGAAGATCGTAAAAAAATCGATTAAATCTTTACTGTTAACAGGGACGGTTTTACGGGATCTAAATATTAAAATACAAGAGTTTTTGCTATATTATAGGAATTCTAAACATTCAACAACTAACAGATCCCCTGCTGAGGTGTTATTCGGTCGTAAGTTAAGATCCAGATTAGATATGTTATCACCAACCATCTCAAAGCCATCCAACGCATCACTCGACAAAATGGTTAAAGAGAAACAGTGTTTGCAGATTGATAAGTATAGCGGCAATCGTAAAGTGTTTTTCAGTGAGGGTGAAGATGTCTTAGTTAAACTTTATAAACAACAAAAACATTATTGGGCACGTGGTGTTATACTTAAAAAGATAGGGAAATCTATATATTTAGTGCAACCCGACGATCAGACTTTTAAAAGACACGCTAATCAGTTGCTTAAATATAGAGGGAGGGAAGATGAGCAGCATGAACAGGTTGTTCCCGCATTTATTTTGCCCGCGAAACAGTCTGGCTGTGAACAACCGACACCTGTCGTCTCTGGTGAGGAATCAGGAGGTGATATTGAGATGTCCTCGTCGGTGGTGGAAGGCGACAAGGAAGAACCTTCGTCATCTCCCTTAATTGAACCTGAGCGTGACCTTCGGTCGAAACGGAAAAGGAATGTCGTGGACTATAAGAAGTTCTTCTGATTAAAGGTGGAGGAATGTTATGTGGGTATTCCTAACCCGTTAAAATAACAAACCGCGCATACCCTACGTGGAAAAAAGATCTTAGTTTAAGCAATTCTTGACTGCTGCGACAGTCCAATATATAAGCTTGTACGTACCGGTTGTGTTATTGTGACTAACACTCCCCCCCCCCCCCCCATACGTAACAATTACCAAAATACGAGAGGTTTAAACACTAAAACGCATGAACTGTATCATAATATTTTAATAAATGAGTATGATGTCATAATTTTAACAGAAACCTGGCTAAGTGCAAATATATCCAATTCTGAGCTATTTGATGACAGATATAATGTTTATAGAAGGGATCGCGCTGTGAACGCTCTCTGTAAGAAATAAATTGGTGGTGGAGTCCTGATAGCCATTTTAAAACAGTATAATTCATTCGAAATTGAAAATTGTAATAGTTTATGTGAAGACCTGTGGGTTAAATTAATAATAAAAACTAAACATAATTCACTAAATTTAAGTATATGTGCGGTGTATATTCCATCGCCAGTAAAGTACGATGTTTTGGAGCATTTTGTGGAAAATACAAATAGAGTCATAGATTCAGACAGCAATACCTTGATAGTAGGTGACTTTAATTTGGCCAGTGTAAATTGGGTAAATAGCATTAATAATACATTTATGAACCCTGAAACCACAAATTGTTCTATAAATCATCTGTTTACGGAGTTCGTGGCATTAAATGGCCTTGAACAATTCAATAATGTGACAAACGATAACTCAAAGGTTCTTGATCTGGTTTTGACGAATTTACCTAACGTTAAGACAGTTTTATGCAATGATCCTTTATCTAAAATTGATACCCATCATCCTCCCCTTATGCTCAGTCTTGATATACAGTCCGAGAAAACCTTGCCAACTCATACACAAACAACATTTAACTATAACAAAGCTGATTATCAAGCGATTGCGGAAAAGATTGATTCCATCAACTGGGCAAAAATTTTTAACGAATATACAAGTATTGATGACATTGTTAATAAATTTTACGAGGAAATTAGGAGCATTATATGTATGCATGTACCATTCTCACAGAAACGTAACACTAATAAACGACCGCCCTGGTTCACTAAAGACCTTACACGGTTGTTGAGACAAACATATAAACTTAGGATTAGAGTAAAAAAATATAATAATGCTATGGACATAATGGAATTATCCACACTAAAAGAAAGATGCCGTAAGTCCAACAAATCGTGCTATAGTAACTATATAAAATCCATAGAAGCAAAAATAAAAACTAACTCTAAATACTTTTGGACATACATTAAACATAAACGTAAATTTAGAAGTACTATTCCAGAAAAAATGGTCTTAAATAACGAGGAGGCTTGTGATAGTGATGCAATGTGTCAACTGTATGCGAAGAACTTCTCTTCAGTATACAATTCACCACAGCCAATAATTACACCTGCCAGCCTGTTACAAAATGATAGTTTTAGCGTTTTGGGGCATATTGAGCTAACTGAAAAAGTGGTAGCGAATAAACTTAAACATCTAGATATGCACAAAGGATCAGGTCCCGATGAACTTCCACCCATTCTCTTAGCCAAATGCTACAAGTCGCTCTCTGTGCCCTTGACCATAATATATAACATTTCGCTCAAAACAGGCTGCTTCCCAGTTGTATGGAAAAAAGCCAAGATTGTACCCATATTCAAAGCGGGTCGTAAAAACCATATACAGAACTACAGACCTATATCCATAATCTCATCTATACCAAAAGTCTTTGAATCACTTATATATCCGTATCTTTATAACCATGTGAAATGTCTTATTGTAAGTGAACAGCATGGATTTATTCAAGGTAGATCAACCAACTCAAATTTAGTTTCATTTACGAAAAATTTAACGGAATACATTGATAAACGTATTCAAGTGGATGCGGTGTACACCGATTTCAGCAAAGCTTGCGATAAAGTTGACCACCACCTTTTAGTTTGTAGACTTGCTGAACTAGGCATTTTTGGTTCACTTTTGGAATGGTTTAAATCTTACCTTATTAATCGCAAGTGCTTTGTGGTTGTAAATGGGGCCAAGTCCGAAGAATTCATCGCAACATCTGGTGTAGCACAAGGTTCTCATTTGGGCCCGTTATTGTTTAATATATTTATAAATTCTATTACCAAAAGCTTCCACCATGCCAAACCCTTTATATTTGCCGACGACCTTAAATTAACTTTACCCATAAAATCTAAGGAAGACTCCAAGTTACTTCAGTTGCATGGTGTACCAATAACAAAATGAGCCTAAATGTATCGAAATGTTTTTATATAAAGTTCACTAGGATTAAAAATGTCATCACGTCTAAATACAATATTGCTGGCAGAGTACTGCAGGAGGTTTCATGCATACGGGATCTGGGTGTTCTGATGGATAGCAAACTAACTTATAAAAATCATATTGAACACATAATATCAAATGCCAACAAAATGTTGGGTTTTGTTATAAGGACTGCAAAGCCGTTTAAGTTCTATAGAACTAAAATATTGTTATACAACATGTTGGTTCGCAGTCAATTGGAATATTGCTCGCAAATGTTGAGCTCCCTAAATTATGGTTGAGCTACACGATGACTGATGCATGCGTGCCGTCAGTTGGGACTGGTCTACTCAAAGCTGCAATGGTTCTTTCCTCAAAAGGCCATTTCAGACATTACCCTACATCGTACCACTCACATATAAGTGTTCTTCCATGTCTGGACTTTAAAAGAGACCATGATTCTCTGAGTTTGTTTCGGTGTTTCTTCTCAGAGGTCGTCAGTTAGGAAATGCCGAAGCCATCTAGCTAAAAAAAAAAAAACCGCAAACCATTGACATGTAAAAGTATCTCTAAAGATCTACTTGCAGAATAAATAATTTCATTTCATTTCATTTCAATATGGTCACCCCAATACGATGTCGATGTACAGCGCATTGAGCGAATTCAGAAAAGGTTTGTGTATCATCTCACATACCAGGATAATAAATTAAGAGAACTAAGATCATATAAAGATCGTGCTCGGTACTACAAGCTGCAGAGTTTAACGAATCGTAGAAAAATATTAGATTTAAGTTTTCTATATAATGTGATAACATCAAAATCAGATACAGATCTTCTATCAAAAATATCTCTAAATATACCCAACAGGTTACCTCGTTCACTAACCTACAAATTATTCAATGGATCGTTGCATAAGACTAATTTAGGCAGGAACGCTCCTCTTGCAAGAGCTACAAAATTATACAATGCCTTATGTAGAATAGCCGACCTAGACATAAATTTTGACAAACTACAGAATTTTAAGGACAAATTAAAAAAGTATTTATCCACACTGGACATCTGATTTATCGTTTAAATACCGTTTTATTTTACTTTATTTTATTTTATCTTTTTGTGATTTTTTGCATTTTCCATGCTAAGATTATTAAGTTATTAAAAAATAACTTATTTTATTTTGTTATAATATTGTAGTGATTTAATTAATTTAATTTATTTTAACTCAACATAGTTATCAACTCAATATACCTAATTATTTATTCAATTGCAATTTTATACTAATTAAATCTTAAAGTCAATATTAATCAAATTTATGTAATATCAATTAATATTACTATGATTAATATTAATCTAATTTATTTTAATAATTGTATTGCACTTAATGAAATTAATTTGTTGTTTCTGTTTTTTGTATTTATTATTAGCCAGTATGCTCGATTGTTTGTGCCAGTTGTGATTACCTATAATTGAATTGACATTATGAATAATTTTAGGCTTACTATTTTTTTTTTTTTTTTTTTAAAAACGTTGCCCCACACTAGGATTTTTTCCTGTATCGTGGGTGCGTTTACAAACACAAACACACAGACCCGGAACAACTACCTGCAGATCATACAAATATTTGCTCCGTGTGGGGATCGAACCCACAACACGTTGCGCAGAAGCCGATCGCTCAGCCGCTACGCCAAACGTGTCGTCATTTTTATGTCGTATTAATTATGTGTACACTTTTAATGTTAATTCGTTGGTAATCCTTAAGAAAATAAATAAATTATAAATTATTTATTTTCATGAAATTAATATTCAATTATAAAAAAAACGAATCCTAGGCCATGCACAGACAACAGCTTGCAGATTTCGTATGCGAAACGAAACACCAAAATAACACAATACAATGTTAAAAAATTAAAAAGCTTTAACAAAATAATATGCTTACAGCAAAAACAGAGTACCAATTATAGTAGGTACTGTTAGGGCCGATTTCTCCATCGCTAGATAACTTTAACGGAAGAATAAATTTGAATTTTTTACAGTTTTTATGTACAAAATGTGTCAAATATGTCAACTTTATTCCTTAGTTTAAAGTTATCTGACGATGGAAACATCGGCCCTTAATTTAAGAAACTTATCAAACTTAATTATATTTATGTGTTTATCAACTATTAGTATAGCCATGTACTGTAATTATGAATGAATGATTTTTATTTCGGACAACAATACAGATCCATATTTTGTTAGTAAAGTGACTTATGAACTAATGTTAAGCAAAGTATGTGAGCTGGTACTATCAACTAAATTAAATAAATTAAATTACATTACGGTAGGCAATCTGTCTGTGCAGAACGCAATAAAGCACCCTTACTTAATTAGCCTCTGCACAAACTTGCCCACAATTGGTAAGCTGTAGTTATCAGCAACCGTTCTCAAGATGCTGTTGTCACTGTCCCTCACTCTCCTTAAGCTGGATGCGGTTTTTTTGCGGATGACAGCGTGAAAATCGTCCGTGCGAGCCGTCGCAAACATCTCTGAGGCACTACAAAACCAAGGCAGTCTCAACAGCATCTTGAAAACATTGTTGTACTGTATACGTAGGACATCTAGCGACCTTTTGGTATGGTTGACCCATAGATTGCCAGTGTAGAAACTCTGACAGTACGCTTTAAACATGGTGTACGGTTGGTACACTGCGCAAATCTACGAGCCAGCATGTTACCCCTGACCGCTAGCGCCCTACGCTCTCTCTCGATGTCTACATCGTCTTTAAGGCTGTCGACAAGAAAATGTCCCAGATATTTAAATTTGTTGACCCTGCTTATTGGTAACCCGTATAGTTATTTCAGCGGCCCCCGACGCCGCAGGTGCAGGAGGGAACATCGTGTGGTTTTTAGTCGGTAGGTCACCCACTCTGGGTGGAGTCCGACACGCCCCGTCGCCTCCCCGGGCGGCGGATGTCCATGAGGATTTTCCACACGAAACCAAAAAAAAAAAAAAAAAAGGCGAGTTTTCCAAACATTTCCCGTCAGCCTTAAAGACCATGTATTCACATTTCTTTACATTGTAAATTAACCCATGCTCAGTAGCATAGGTCTCACAGACGTTCAATATCACCACTTCACTCGGTTCGTCTGACTGCCATACCAGAACTGGAGCATCCGCAGGACCTCCGCTGGTACACCCCTGCCAGTTTTCTCCACAGCACATCGTAAGAGACAAGGTCAAAGGCTTTGGAGAGATCAAAGAAACAGGCGTACACCGGCGTCCTGCGCCCAGTGTAGTACTGGACTGTATGCTTGAGACTTAAAATTTCACTCTCGGTTGACAGTCCTGGACGAAACCCGAAGTGTGCATCATGTATGTTAAGGTGTTCTTTTAGACAGGAATCAAGGATACCGTCCAGCACCTTAGCTATAATAGCTGCAAGGGAAATCGGTCGGTAGTTGCCCTTATCCGCGATATCTCCTCTCCTGTTCTTCACAATTGGAACTACAATAATCTGCATTAAGTTTGATGGTAAGTATGAGTGACTTAGACACATCGTAAAGAACATGGCCAGGACCCTCGGCAAGTGGACACCTGCATGCTTCAAATGCTCCACGCTAAGCCCGTCATAACCCGGAGATTTACCCCTACTCATATTGTTAAGGCGCTGTGACTAGTCAAAATAGGCATCTTAAAACAATTTTTTAGCAAAAAGTATACATTTTAACACAGCAATAAAAATATATGTTAATCTTGAACATATTTACGAGGGAACCTTTGTTTTCAAAACACGTTTTCGTTAAATTTTCTCGATAAAAAAAAATCATAAAATAACCATTAAAATAAAATTTCTAGCAGTTGTAACTGTATTATTTATTAACAAATCTTGATCAAATTTATAACAGTGACGTAATATATAAAAATAAAGGGAACTGTTGTTTTTATTTTTTGATTGAAATACTATATGTTTAATAATTAATAAATATCATGATAAATAACTCGCACGAGTCGAACGAAACATCGCGGCATCGTGGCGTCTTTTTTCTTCTCTTTCATTTCTACGGTAAGCGACAGTGAGCGCTGAGGCGCGCTGCCTGATGGACCTATGTCACTTTGTTCCGCCCGCCGCTCAGAAATAATTTTATGTCTGGTCGTTTTGAAAGCTATTTATTTTATTACAATAATAATAATAATATTCATTTTTATTCGATGAAACAAAAACTCATGATAGAAATTGTAAAGTAAGTACATACAAATAGATTATCTATAGATTCGTAAATTCGATGGGTGAATCTATAACTCGATTGGTCTAGCGGTATCGTGTATTGAACAGATATGCACTGGTCTTGGGTTCAAACCCCGCAATAATTTTTTACTTTTTGTTGATTTTCTTATTTGTAGCATATAATTGCTTTTTTTTATTATTATTTACTTTTGTTATCTTCTTGTTTGAAATAAATTTTCAATAATTATTATTTAACTTCCTATTAATTCTCTTTTTTTATAAGCTTTTACTAAGTTTTTTTTTAATTTTCCTGAATCGTTTTTTTTGCATTCTATAGTAAAAAGAATCGTCTGGTGATCTATCCGTCAGTAGATGAACCATCGGAGAAAACTTTTCACGAGTATGCTTATATATGGTGTTACAAAATATTGTAGGTAATGTGAGTAATGCGAAAGGAGATCATTGTGAGTTGAATGAGGAATATCAACAATGTGCATCAGAATGTACATTGTTGATATTACTCAATTTCTAAATGGCAATTATGACAAATGAAAATTTGTCACTGTCATATTTATATTAGAAAATTTGACATTTTTACAATTTACCATTTTGATACTCGTATGCCAATTAAATTAATTAAATTTATATTACGGCCATTTTGAGAACTCGTCATATTGCACCGAAACCCAGTGCTAAGTGATACATACATACCTACTAAAGTTTATAATATTCAAATTATTTGCAGCAAAAGAGTGCAGAAATACGAAAAGGGGTCATTACAGTCATCACTCATCATTATGAACAACTTTTACTGTGGTGCCAATCAACAAACTATGGTCATTTAGTCTTTTTTTCTTTAAAAAAAAAGAGGTCATTTAGTCGCGGGTGAATGAGCTTTTTCGGCAGATTATTTTTCGCGATTTTAGGGTTGGAGTTATAGTGAAAGTTGTTCATAATGACATTATTATGAACAACTTCGACGACGAAATGACCATAGTTTAGACTATAGCACAATGACGAATTTGTAAAGTGGCCGCAATATAAATCGATAAAGTGGCAAATTTTCTAAATGCTAAATGCATAATAGGGGCATTGTGGATATTCATCATTTTCTCAAAAAATCACATGATTTATTTATTTATTTATTATTTATTTATTTAACTAGAACGGTCATAGACCAATTACACTAATTAAATAGAATTGTAATTTCTTGATTAACTAAACAAATTTCAGAACTGCTACATTATGAGCTTCATTTGGCTTTTCATTCATAGAACGATGGTGTAATATACTAAATAATTCCAATAATCTAAAACATATCACAGATTCGCACCAAATTGAAGTCGATCATAGATCCCTCTCGCACAACTTCAAGGATACCGTCAATAGCCTCACCCATCCATCCTCAAACAAATCAATATCTGGGCACGAGTTCAGGAGATCGTTGAGTGCAGAGAGTGTTCGCGGTATTGGGGACTTTGCTCGGGTTAGAGTACGGCAAGTTGGCACTGCAAGCAGTTTATGTTTCCTGCCTCTTAGATAGTTATTAGGGGTAAAGAGTTGACACAGTTCATTAAACAAATCAGGTGAATCAATTTTTCCACGTAGGATTTTGCACACCGTGACAATTTGGTCACGGTTCCTTCTGGTTTCTAGAGAATTGTAATCGAGACAACCCAGGAGAAACTTGGTGGGGTAAAGATATGGGTATCCTTTTGTAAAGATATCTAAGGTATGCCTTCTGTACTTTTTCGAGTACTGAAATTTTTCTTTTCTCAAGGGGACTCCAGATAGACCCACTGGTTTCCAACTTACTACGTACCAGCGCATTATAAATGATTCGAATGACACTGGTATTTTGGAAGTCACGTGCGTTTCTGAGGACAAAACCTAGTCTAATATAGGACTCCTTGGCAACCGCGACCATGTGATCATGGAATGTTAACCCCCGGACGAATGTAACACCCAAGTCCTTCATGGTCGACGATTTAGGTATAGTTTCGTTCTTTAACTTATAATCGAAAACAACTGGGTGCCGCGCTCGGCTAAAAGTCATAGCATTACACTTAGTGGGGTTGAATTCAAGTTTGTTATCAACGCTCCATTTAT
Source organism: Acronicta aceris (assembly GCA_910591435.1). Lineage (NCBI taxonomy): Eukaryota > Metazoa > Arthropoda > Insecta > Lepidoptera > Noctuidae > Acronicta > Acronicta aceris. The sequence continues at coordinate 13,744,995 of OU342757.1, read as the reverse complement.
ACACCGCCTCGATGTCGCGCTGGAGTGCCAAGCAGTCCTCCTCGTTTTTAATTGCTGCGTACAGCTTTAGGTCATCTGTATATAGTAAGCATCGTGCGTGGCTGACTACTGTAGGAATGTCATTGAACATAATAATGAATAGTAGAGGCCCAAGAATGGAACCCTGACTTACCCCGGAACGCGTGTGATAGGGTCTAGATTTAAAGATACCCAATTTGACAAATTGCTGACGGTCTCGTAGATAGTCCGTGATCAGATTGAGAAGTCCAGGGGCAAAACCTATAGCACAGAGTTTCGCCAGCAAAATGTCATTATTGACCCTATGAAACGCCTTCCGGAAATCGAAGTAGAGGACGTCAACTTGGAGTCTGTGATCTAGCTGGGTGGAAATGAAGTCAACAAGAGTTATGAGGTTAGTGTTCACAGATCTCTTGGACCTAAAGCCGTGCTGCTCGTTACATAAGTAGGCGCTAATTTGATCGTTGATATGCTTATGCAAAATGCTCTCGAAGACCTTCGCAGGAGATAAGAGAATCGCGATGGGTCGGTATTCTTCGATATCAGTTTTTTTCGAGGATTTAGGTATAGGTGTGACTCTTGAAAGTTTCCATTGTGAGGGGTAATTGCCAGTGCTTATAGCTAGATTAAGAATATGACAGAGAGGTTCCGAAATATACTCTTTTGACATTTTGAGGAGACCAGGGGGGATGTAGTCTGGACCTATAGAGCTATTTGCTTTTAACTTTTTTTGATATAAACAATCATGTAAGTATGTCAAAATTTAAAAACTTATTTGCTTCAATTTTACATTCTGAACACGAAAACCCTGGGAAAATCACTTTCAACCTTTGTAATCAAATTATGTGTAGCAAGTATCGACAGATGGGCGAAGGTCGTCAGTCAATCATGGGAGCTGACGATTCCGAAGAGTTATCCTCCAAAGAGATCGCGTGACAACCACCTATCTGTCTGTCCACCCAGTCATATATCCATTGTATTTGTACACATCGCGTAATTACTGTGATTTAGAATTACTTTGTTGTTTTTTGTTTATAACAAAACAAAAAATGAAGAAATTTTTATTTCAGAGAAATCAATAACGATGTGCTATTCGTTGAACCGTCAACAGAATTTCAAGACAATAATACATACTCACCAGTTCATAGTCGAGGAGTCGTTGACATAATGCATTTTATCAGCAGTTGCAAACTATATGTAGCCATAGTTTTTATTCGATTGTAACTTCTCACAGCTGTTACTCATAGCAGAATAAAGGATTGGCTTGATCTCCGGCTTCAATTTTAGATGCAATATGTGCAAAGACGATTTTATTGTGACAAGCAAAGATTTAGCAAGTACACACAATGTCAACGCTAACGTGGCTGCTGTTACAGGAATTACTTCTGCTGGTATTGGTTATTTATTTATTTATTTATGCTTCATGTACAGAAGTGTACAAAGGCGGTCTTAATGCCTTAGGCATTTTCTACCAGACCACCTTAGGGTGGTGCAGAGACGATCATGGTAGATGCACTAAAAGAGTAGAAGTGAAATGTGTGACTTGAAGACTTACCAAAACTATAAACTTACACAATTACTATATACATTACATAAATATTTATTTTATATATATTTATATATATACAATATAAAATAACATAAAATACAATACATATATACTATACATATATACAATAACATAATCAACCCATTATATTGTCCCACTGCTGGGCACGGGTCTCCTCTCAGAATGAGAGGGATTAGGCTATATACAATACATAATAGATATAAAAAGAAAAGTCAGTGTCGAGATGAATCTAACAGCGTTTTATCCAGCAAGTATTTGCGCACACAAGTTTTAAACGATTGCCGGCTGTTTATCATTCTGATTTCAAGGGGGAGAGCATTCCATAACAGTATTGATTGGACGAAGAAGGTAGAATGTATAAAGTCAGAGTGGTGAGAAGGACATCGAAGAAGACGATTATTAGTTGAACGAAGATGTTTATTGTGGAAGGAAGTAATATACTGAAAATGAGATGATAAGTACGATGGAGAATTAGGAGAAAAAAGTATAGAATAAAGAGTAGTCAGCGCCCTCAAATTTCTTCGTTGGCGAATGGGCAACCATTTCAATTTTATTCGATATTCTGAGACATGGTCATATTTACGGAGATTAAAAACGAATCGAATGCAATTATTGAGAAGGCGGTCCAATTTATTGAGCAGATCTGCATTCAGGTCAAAGTAGCAAACATCACCATAGTCGATTATGGGGAAAATTAAGGTTTCGACAAGCATTGCTTTAATGTGCGCTGGAAGAAAATTTTTGAGGCGGTAGAGAGATCGCAGGGTACCTGTAACTTTTTGACTTACACTTGAGACTTGGGATCGCCAACTCAATGTAGGATCAAAACTCAAGCCGAGATCTTTGACGCTGGAAGTCACAGGTATGGCTATGTCATTGAAGACTATTGGTAAAATATTTATATTGCTCAACTTGCAGATATTGCGATGGCTGCCCAAAATGATAGCCTGGCATTTATTGGGATTTACTGCCAAACCAAATCTATCAGCCCAGTCCCTGATTGAGTCAAGATCGTGGTTCACTGCTTCGATCGCGACGGATAAATCTTCTATTCTAGATTGAGAGTAAATCTGTAGGTCATCGGCATATAGATGATACGCACACTGAAGCTTTTGGGTAATAAAATTTATGAAAATTGAAAAAAGTAGTGGAGATAATATTCCGCCTTGGGGAACGCCAGTTTCCAGCTTGCACCAAGTTGAGAAAGACTCCTCAATGTGGACTGACTGCTGGCGATCTCGAAGGTATGATGAGAACCATTCCAGCACTTCAGGAGAGATCATGAAATGGGAAAGGATGGACAAAAGGATATCGTGACTGACGGTATTAAAAGCATTGGAAAAGTCAACCAGTACCAATACAGTAACCTTAGTGTCTTCCATGCCTGCCCGAATATCGCCAGTCACCTTAAGGAGTGCAGACACAGTACTGTGACCTGGTCTAAACCCAGATTGATAGGGACTTAGGAGTGTATTTGCATAAATGAAGCGAGAGAATTGTTTGTGGACACAGGCCTCCAGAACCTTGGACAGGAAAGGAAGAATAGAAATTGGCCGAAAATGACTGGGGAGAGAAGGGTTAGGAATCTTAGGTAGAGGCAAAACATGTGCTTTGCACCACGCAGACGGAAAAGAACTCGATTCAAGTGAAGCATTTACAATGTGAGAAATTGCAGGGAGTAGGTGGTCCAAAACTGTGGTGATCATATTCCGACTGATGTTGTCACAACCCACAGCATTTGATTTAATGGATAGGATTATTTTTTTAATCTCACCCGAGTCCACTGGAGAATTATTCGCAATTCGAAGAAATTACAGCATGTATGGACGTACCCAAATTCATCATCAGCAAAAAATCCATGACAACAGCAGCTATGCGTTCTTAAAACCTGCTACTGCTGCCACAGGATTCGTCAGATGTTGATTCCCATTTTTCATAAATGATGTCTTGATCAAATCAAATCAAATCGTTTATCTGGGATCTTGAGCATATGTGGTTTTCGTAAATATGGGTATGTCGATACATGCTGTAATTTCTTAAAATTGCGAATAACCAATACCGGCAGAAGTAATTCTTGTAACAGCGGCCACGTTAGCGTCGTCATTGTGTGTACTTGCTAAATCTTCGCTTGTCACAATAAATATTATCGTCATAATTGTTGTCTTTGCACATACCTATTTTATTTTATATTAATTTGTAAATTATAAACTTTAGTAGGTATCTATGTATAACATACCACTGTGCTTAGGCACAAAATGACGAATTCTCAAAATGATCACAATATAAATTGAATAAATTGAAATTTGCATTCGAATCTCAAAATGGTCAATTCAAAAAATACAACTTACTATACAGTAATTTTGAGTAATTCCTCATTCAACTCGCAATGATCTCGTTTCTTTACTAGTTACTAGTTCATCGTATGGTTTAGACGCAGAATGCCAAATTCTCAAAAAGGCATAGTTTTTTTTGGCATGTATGGTTTTGCGAAAAGGTTAGACGAGAAAAAATATTTTTTAGCGATTTTAGGGCAGGCGCCATAGTAAAGATGTTCATAGTGGTGAGTACAATGACCTCCTTTGGTATAACTACAGTCTTTTGTAACATCCTGTATCTGTATTATTTTTCTTCAGAATAAACCATCAAGTTTGGTGACTGTTTTTTATACTACTCTGAAGAAAAATATATACGGGAATAAAAATGTCTGTTTAAATTAATTTTTCGCAATTTTGACAATTGCCGTTTTGAGAATAGGCCATTTCTAGAATTGACCATTCTACGCCCAAGCCATTTTATTTATGAATTATTTATTATTCGTCTGATGAATCTGTTAAGTTTCTCTATATTCTTTTTTTTTTAAATAACAATTATTGATTAATTATTTAAAAAAATAAGAAAACAAGTGTGTACATTTTTAAAAATAAAAAAAAACTCATAGTATCTATTGAGATTCGAACTCGTGGAAGCGCGATTTCAAGCCGGACAGCGGCGCGCTAAGCCAACCGTGCACTTAACCAATGTTGCGAAATTATGTTTCTGTATTTAAAGAACGTCGCGCATGGTTGACGTTCGCCCGGTGCGCCCCGCAGTAGGCGGGACTACGCGTGCCCCACTTCATCTGCTTCACCCCCTCAAATACCTAAATGTTGACTATGCACAGCGCCTTAATGACAGCTTTTACTTTCTTAGCTGTAAAGCGCAGTAGTGGTTTCTCCCCCCGACCACCGGTATCAGCATACTGCGTGGAATCAGACGGCCCAAGCGGTGAGCGAACCCTAAAATGCTGCATGAACATATTTGCAATATCTCCATGGTTACATAACCCTTCCACACTCGCCGAGAGGCCAGATCGTGGATCTAATTTACTCGTTGCTTTCCAAAATTTACTAAAATCTTTAGTTTTTCTATGTTCTGCTAGTATGTCCATTTTAATTTGCTTTTGGTTTTTCTGGCTCCATTTTAGCCTGCCTTTAAATATTTTACGAGCCTCGAGCATTTCTTCATACACAGTACCAGAAGCTTGTCGCCCAAAGGACACCCAGATATTAAATTTATGCCTAGCCTCGCTGTGCGCGTCTCGAATATATTTATTCCACCCGCATTTAGGTCTGCCTCTTTTAACCACCGCCCCATAACCCTTTTTCGTTTGGCTAGCTGCTTTACATAAAATGTCTACAATTGTTTGGTACATTTTGTCTAGTACTAGTTTATGTTCGGCCGAGTTGCATGACCCATAGCTGCATTCCGCAAATTCATGTGGGAAGTCAATTTCGCGTAGGTAGTCGTTACAAAAATTATGGTAGTTATCAATCTCGGACTTATCCCGTTCGCCCCAAACCACCGTACTGCGGGGTACATTTTGTGTCACCAGCTTAGGCCTCACAACATCTAGCTCACACTCAAGGAATATCGGGAGGTGGTCAGAAATATAGACATCCTCATCTATTTCCACATTTTTAATCGTCTGCCAGGCTGACATTGATACAATGCAATGGTCTAACCATGTTTTACTACCAGTGGCCCCACACAAGAATGTATATATTCGAGTCTAAACCTAATCTCTCAACGTCATCACAGATCCAATACTGGTCATTACAAAAACCCTGCAACTCTTTATAAAATAATTTTTGTGGGTGCGCGTTAAAGACGCCCATAATAAAAACATTTTCGACATCCCTACTTGCTACTATTGCAGTTACCTCACTCATTACTTCGGTAAAAATAGGCAAGTTGTCCCGTGAGTTAGTTGGCATGTAAACAGAGAACAATATTATTGAATATAAACTAACTAGGCTGAAGGCAACACTGAGAGAGTTGAGTAGAAACAAATAGCTAAAATACCTTATTAATTGATAAACTGATAACCTATAAATAACTTACATATACTTCAATAATTTAATCTAATTTCAATACAATCTAACAGAGCAACTATTTCACACGAAATCCGAAGTAAAAAGAGAGCGAGCCGTTGGTGTCCAGTCTTTTTATCTTCTCGTACTGACAGTAGCTAGGTAAGTGATCACGGTCGTCCGGTAGGAGGCGCTGGGGTGGCTGCTACCGGTCATTGGGTTGCCAACACGGCCATGCTGCACCGTGCCAGCCCCGGGCACTTTAGGGGCGGGGCTGCGGCTATGCTTTTGCGGTTGCACAACGACACGCTTTGCTTTGCTTTGTGTGGTAGTATAGGTGCAGGCCTACCTTACTGCTTCCTTCTGAAGTGGTAAGGGGGTGAGGTCTTGGGGGAGAGCGCTACAGTCGTGTAGATCCCCAAGGCAAGTCCGGTGTCTAGCCTTCTCGAGGTTGCCGCCCTGTTCTTGGTCTAATTCCTTCAGAACTAGACGTAACAGAAAACACCGGGCGCCTTTGTATGTATGACTTTTCCCTCTCCTAGTCACACTTCCCTAACACCTGCCTCCTATCGAATCCTATCCCGCTTCTCCCATCTCCATCTCATCCTATCCCTGTATGTAACCCAGTAGCGGGGTTCGGAGGCCGTCTGGCGCGATCACCTTTGGGTGGGTGTATAGCGCCGTTTTGGCATGCAGCTGACACCCAAATAACTTTAAATGGAAGCGACACTAAAAGAGAAGCTACCCCAGGCCGGTACCAACGCAAGCGTTGGAGAATCCGGCCCCGAGCATGTCTCGGGCAGACCCGCGTATTCTGGGGGGGTCATAGGATCGCAACCAAAGGCTGGCGAGGCCAGCTCAACGAGGACGCCGTCTAACGGTGCCTCAATAGGACTCTCTGAGTCAGATAGGGACGCTAGAGGGACCGTCTCAAGTCGTGGTGCTCATCGAGGCGGGAGAGGAGGCTTAATTTCTGGGGCCCATATGGGAACCAGAGGGCCGATACCCCGCCAAGATGATGCATCCGCGAATGGGGCAGGAACCTCAAGAGAAAAGGCCTCAAAGAGACCGTCCGGCGCTGAACGTAAGCGTCGACGGCTCCAATAAGGGGCTCGAAATAGGGGCCGGGACCCAAGAGGGACCGGCTAAAAGACAGCGGGAGATCAGTGACGAGGCAAGTAACAGCGGTGGGCCACCCAAAAAGACCAAGATACAGTTGTCTGGGTCTTTTCGGGATGCGGTAGCAGCCGTCAAACTTGCCATCGTTCCTGACAACCACCCCCACTCTTCGCTCGACGCGGGGGATGTGGATCGGCTGAGGGGTCTCATTTTAGAGAAACTTACGGCTGCTCCGGATCCCCTGCCCATTCTTCATGTGGGTCATGATGTCGTGGCAGGAGCCATACACGTCTCCTGCCACGATGACATGGCAGCACAATGGTTAAAATCCACGCTGAATGGTGTTCGGGTGAAGGATGGGCTAGAGGTAAGGGTGGTCTTGGCGTCGGATCTTCCTCGACCGGTAAAAATGGCCTGGAAGAGTCAAAACACCCAGTTTAAGGACGCGGAGCTGGACTTAAGGATGCTCCAGAGGCTGAACCCGTCTCTTAGGACTGCGGACTGGAAGGTGGTGGGCACTCAAATTGAGTGCCGCCACATCCGTCGTGTGGTCCTGATGGACCGGGTCTCCTCTGAGGTTATCCGGGAGGCTGGTTACACGTTACCGGGAGGATTAGGGCCGGCTGCTTTTAAACTCCTCGAAAATCCCGAGAAGAGGGGGGTAACTTGCCGGCAAGTAGACGCAGCGCACACGGCAACCGCCGGAGAGCGGGACCAGGGTGGTTCGGGTGCTCCGGTGGGTAGTCCGGCGTCACCAGTATCGGTGAAGACGGATGACCTACTCGGGGAACTGGATCTACTCGATCTTGGCTCACCGGCGGGGGCTGGAGGGGCCTAATATAGGAACCTCGCAATACCCATCTGCAAATGTCAAGATGGAGGAACTAAGGTGCGTACAAATTAACCTGCAACACTCTAAGGCTGCCTCGGCCCTTCTGGCTAGGCAGTTGAAAATGAATAAATTTGATATTGCCCTCATTCAAGAACCTTACGTTTATAAGGGTGAGATAAAGGGTTTAGGCGGGACAGGGGGGGTTATTTATCAACATTCCGCTAACGACGTGCGAGCCTGCATCTACGTCAGGAATGGCATAGATGCTTCCATCGTACGTGATTTATGTTCTAGGGATCTAACAACAACATGGATCCACCTAGGGACGGGGAAGAGGGCACACAAGATCTTGCTCTCCTCGGCATACCTTCCCTATGAGAACAAGGAGCCAGTATCACCACTCATCAAGAAACTGATGGAATATGGCAGCCAAGGGAACACAGAACTGGTCATTGGCTGTGATGCAAACGCGCATCACATCGTCTGGGGCAGCACAGATGTGAACAGGCGAGGGGAGGAGCTATTGGATTACGTGGTAAGCGCAAACCTTCAGATCCTTAATAAAGGCAGCAGACCTACTTTTGTTAACAGGAGAAGGGCTGAAGTTATTGATGTCACGCTAGCCACTAGTAGAGCAGGCGCACACATTGAAAATTGGCATGTACCGAATGAGATCTCCGGATCCGATCATAGGTACATATACTTTAGGTATAGGACCCATAATGACTATGTGACTGTACGAAGGAGGAACCCTAGGCATACCGACTGGGATGCGTTTGGCAGAGACCTGGAGGTGAACTTAGGGAAATCTACAGGTAAGCTCAATTCTGTACTAGATATTGAATTTGAAGCTGACAGGGTTACTAAGGGCCTGCATACAGCGTGGACAGATAACTGTCCAGAAAAGAAGGCACTTGGCAAGAAAGAGCCGTGGTGGACTCCGGAAATAGTACAATTACGTCGAGAAACGCGACAGGCTTTCAATGCCGCCAAAGCAAATAATGACTATTCGGGCTACAGTACTAGCCTAACAAAGTTCAACTTGGCTGTACGAAGAGCCAAGCGCAGGAGCTGGAGGGGACACTGTCGGGCAATCGAGAGTGTTTCTGAAGGCATGAGGCTTAGCAAAGCCATTTCTACAGCTAAGGCCATTCCACTGGCATCTATAAAAGATGGAAATGGTAAATTGGCTGAGACTGGGGCGGAGGTCTTGAATTTAATGTTCAAAACTCACTTCCCAGGATCAGTAAAACATGATGATGACAAGGAGGACCCATTGACCCTGGAGGAGCTATCAATTCGCACCACAAGGGCTGACTGGGACACTGCTAAGAAGGTGGTAGATGAACATAGGCTCAGATGGGCAGTGATGGGCCTCCAGCCTTTCAAGGCCCCTGGGCCAGATGGGATCTACCCTATTTTACTACAGGAGGGGGCTGAGATTCTGATACCGCATCTATGCAGACTGTACAAGGCGTGCCTAGCGTTTGGGTACATACCTGCACGGTGGAGGAAAGTCAAAGTAACCTACATACCCAAGCCTGGCAAGGGAGATTATGAAGATGCCAAGGCTTTCAGGCCTATCAGCCTATCGTCGTTCATACTCAAGACACTTGAGAAAATGCTTGATAGGTATATTAGAGAGGGGCCTCTAAAAAGATACCCCCTCCACGGACTTCAGTTCGCCTATCAGGCAGGGAAGTCTACAGAGGCGGCATTACATCACGTCGTAAGCCGCGCAGAGGCAGCACTGGAATCACAGGAGGTGTGCGTCGGAGCCTTTCTTGACATCGAGGGAGCCTTCGATCGCACGACCTTTGAGTCGATACAGCGAGCTGCAGAAAACCATGGCATCAACCAAACCATCATTAGATGGGTAACCTGCATGCTAAGGAGTAGGATTATTCACTCCACTCTTAGGGGCGACACACTTCACGCTAGGACAACCAAAGGCTGTCCACAAGGGGGAGTCTTGTCGCCGTTACTGTGGTGCTTAGTGGTAGACTCACTACTAAGCAATTTAAATAAGGGCCCTTTACTAACCGTGGGATACGCCGATGACATAGTCATACTTGTCAACGGCAAATTCCCGAACACGGTTTCTGATCTGATCCAAAGGGCCCTTGGTAAAGTAGAGGAATGGTGCGAAGAAAATCACCTCTCTATCAATCCAAACAAGGCAGTTGTCATTCCGTTTACTAGGAAAAGACTGCTATCAGGCCTTGGCCAGCTTCGGCTTTATGGTAAACAATTAAACTGGGCCACAGAGGTAAAATATCTAGGGGTCACCCTGGATAAAGAACTGACGTGGCGAATACATCTGGACAACACTATAACCAAGGCTTTAAGAGTCTTGGGTATGTGTCGCTCAGCGTATGGCAAAACCTGGGGACTTAGACCAAAGGTTGTGCAGTGGCTGTACACTATGATGGTTAGGCCAATCATCACGTATGGCAGCATCGTTTGGTGGCCTAGAACGCAACTAAGGATATGCAGGGAAGCCCTTGCTAAACTACAGCGAACGGCATGCCTAGCTATCACAGGGGCGTTCAAAACCACACCAACAGCGGCGATGGAAAGGGTACTCAACCTTGCACCGCTGCATATTGTCATAGAGACTGAGGCCCGTCTAGCACTACACAGACTGGCAATAAATGGACTGTGGGATAGTTCTAAGCCTAGAACTAAACACACAAAGTTTAACATACAGGAAGGCCTCGACGGAATAACGAACATGCCCTGCGACAAAATGCAGCCCATCTTTATGTTCAAGAGGTCTTAAAAGGCTCATCTACCGTCAAGGGAAGAATGGATAAAGGGACTAGACCCACCAGAGGAGGGCAGTCTGATATGGTATACTGACGGTTCGAAAACCGAATCGGGTACAGGGGCGGGTTTATACGCAAGGGACTACAAGATTAGTCAAAGCATGGGCAAATTAGCCACAGTTTTCCAAGCGGAAACATATGCTATTCTTGCCTGTGCACAACAGATAGAAAGTAGTGGTACCGCGGGCAGGTCCATCTACATTCTTAGTGACAGCCAAGCGGTGCTCAAGGCCCTGACCTCCTACAGGATCGACTCAAGGCTGGTCATGGACGCTGCCCGGACTCTAAATGAGCTAGGAAAGCGAAACAAGGTAAGGCTTGTATGGGTCCCTGGGCACAGAGGGATTATGGGCAATGAGCACGCTGATGAGCTGGCAAGGGAAGGTTCTGAAACATCACTAATTGGACCGGAACCATTTGTAGGACTGGCCTCAAGCGCAGTCAAAACGGCATTTCGGGAGTACGCAATGGCGAGGCACACGGATGAATGGTTGAGCCTCACAGGACTTGCTCACTCCAAGAAATTCATAGGTTCCTCATCAAAATGGCAAAATGCCATTTGGAACTCAAGCAGGCGGCAGGCCCGTCACTTGTTGGGAGCTCTGACCGGACATTTCGGAACTAACGCTCTACTGCAAATGATGGGCCTGACAGAGACATCAGACTGCAGGGCCTGCAAAAGGGAAATTGAGAGCATGGAACACCTTTTGTGTACATGCGATGCAATGGCTAGAAAGCGCATGCGCCTCTTGGGGCAAGGTTATCCAAGACCAGAGGACTACAGACTCTTACCCCCAGGCCTCATCATAAAGCTCATGGAAGAACTGTTTGAAGAACTGGGCGGGGATGAGTCATAGGCATCTAAGGGAGCAAGCACAAAAGATCCCATTGGGTCGAAGTGCACTGTGGCATTGCTGCCGCGGCCCGATACAAGATAAGATAAGCCCCGGGCACGCTCACTCCACCTGGATAATTATTTTTGTAGCAGTCGAGTAGGTTCGATTCTGTAAACATATACTTATATCACTTGTACAATTATGCTCATAGTTTAACAATAACCCGAGTCGGTCATCATGTCAAACAAGGCACGATTCATAATTAGCAAGTCTACTCGGCCCCAACGTGAAAATTTCCTTTAGACTTAGGTAATTTCACTGTTTAGGGAAAAGCAGATTCTCCCAGCTCCAAGATCCTCATCGTCAGGACGCACCTTTAGGCTTAGGCTACGTCCATCGTCCATCTATCTTTTCCAGATGCACCTTTAGGCTTAGGAAACACCTTTGACAGATTTCAATTGACATGAGTATCAAGTGCTGTCAAGTGCTAGTAATGTCACAAAAGCTATAATGTGCCAGAAACAAGTACAATGTATGTCATAATAATAATAAACTTGATAAATATTTGTAGCAAAAATATTAGAATGCAGTAAACCTAAACGCTGAATGGAGCAGAATAATTAGAAAAAATAAAAGCATTATTACAAAAATAAATATTTTGTGACCCACTCGCGAGTACATTATGTCATGTCGTTCCGTTATATTTCTGTCTAATAATATATCACAATCCGACAGTTCGTTCAAAACATAAAACTCCATATTTTCTAAGTTGACCGAATCGTAATTTAATATTTACTTGAACTTTTGTAGGTATTTACAGTTTGTATGATATCGTTTGAAAACTCTTGCAAGATCACAGGGGCGCTAGGGTATCTATTGGTATTAATGACTCTTTACACAGATTTTCCCTAATGATGGAACAGCTACTACCAGTGTCAATAAATGCGGAACACATACGTGTTTGGACAGAGGCATTATCAAACAACATTGACTGACATAACTTGTACAGTTATTAACATTAACAATATGGTGGTTAGGTACATTGGTTACATTTTGCAATAAAAACCAATACCGTTCGGCCATCCCAATTTCAATTGTAAATCTCAGTGATTTTAGCCATGATCACCTTTATCACTTGCATCAACATCATCATCATCATTATCATCAAACAAATTTAGACATAGTTCAATTCAGTTCAGTTCAAATGTTTTTATTTCAAATAAGCTTTTACAAGCGTTTATGAAACGTTATGATTCTAGTTGCTCGGTTCCAAAAGGTTGATCCTATGGAGAAGAATCCGGCAAGAAACTCCATGGACACTCTTTTAAAATAATTGGTGTTACAATCTTCATTGGTACAATATTGCGATATGAGGATGTGTGAACATTGGATGTCGAAGTTAGGTAGAAGGTTCTCAGTGTTTGAGCATAAGCAAATTGGTCAGATTTCACCAAGATACAACATCACGGCAGCATTCCTGCCTCGATTCTCCAGCAGCTACTGAAGCTACGGATTGACCTCCGAGGCTAGCCCAGTAGTTGCACTCGCACGTAATCACTGCTCAGTAATCTGTAATTTCACATTAGTAGGGACCCGCAAATGGCGGTAGTTTTACTTTATACCAAGAAATTATTGCATAACTCTTTCCAATCAGATACTTCAGTATTCCAATGTTGTGATTTCACAAGTATCATTAAGAAATAATGATATAAAAATCAGTAACAAATTACCTATGGGTGGGTACGATAAAGTATTTAAACCGGGAAATATTTAGTAGACATAATTATATCCGTTAACTTTTTTCGAAGATGAACATTGTGCGACATGTGCGATTACCCTCATTCTCTCGTAATGACCATAGCAACAGAAATCTTAATGCAATTTAGCAACGATAAAATATAACATTTCTACCGATTAGTACTCAAGTGTAGTCACTCGATTTTATATATTTTAAATCGAAGAGTCAACACAAAGATATGTTTTTCATTAAACTTTACCAATGAACATTCGATACCAGAATATTGTCAAAATTAAAACACTCACCAGATTTTGGTGTTTACCGTTTCAATAATCGATCACAAAATTTGGTAGACTGTGCTCACCTATGCCATATTATGTTTGAACCCACGCTAATCCCGCTTCTGATATAAACTAACTAGGCTGAAGGCAACACTGAGAGAGTTGAGTAGAAACAAATAGCTAAAATACCTTATTAATTGATAAACTGATAACCTATAAATAACTTACATATACTTCAATAATTTAATCTAATTTCAATACAATCTAACAGAGCAACTATTTCACACGAAATCCGAAGTAAAAAGAGAGCGAGCCGTTGGTGTCCAGTCTTTTTATCTTCTCGTACTGACAGTAGCTAGGTAAGTGATCACGTTCGTCCGGTAGGAGGCGCTGGGGTGGCTGCTACCGGTCATTGGGTTGCCAACATGAACGACCTCTAGTTGTGGCTATAATAGCCACAAGACGAGAGCTACTACAGTCTATTACAGAAACTGTATCAAATATACCCTTTCGCCATAGAATGGCCATTCCCCCATAAGGTCTTCCTACCAGCAGACCTTCGGATGTGTCTACTGCTGACTTGCCAGTGCACTCAAATTCCGAGCTAATTGTTCCGAGTATTGGAATGTCATGGGGGAGAAGCCATGTCTCCTGGAGGGCCACTACGTCAGACCATGAACATATCTTTCGCAGGTCATCAATTGATCTCTTAGCAGATTTACAATTGTAACTCGTAAACTTAAAATACTTATTAGTTTTATTTTCCATATCGTGTGGGTACTTATTCACTAACTTTAACATTATCTGTTCTGGTTCTGTACATAAAATGCATAAACCGCCTAAATATATGCCATCTTTCGTTTGCTCATCCTTGTGTTTCGACACAAACACTTTATAAGCATTATAATTTTTTGACGATTTCACGTTTATCTTTTTTAAATATAATATTTCATTAGTTTTGCTTTTTATATAACTAATAATATCATCCTCCTTTGCGTCTGTACTGACATAAGAAATAAATAACGGCACTTTAATATCCGCAGCACGAAATTTAACATCTGATGCAGTAGTAGCACATCCTCTTTGACTGACGAGTTTGTTACGTTTGGAACGCTTATACTGTATAATTAGCAAAAAGCAAAACCACACCCAACGGAGATTATAAAAGGAGACGCTTCACCGTGTATCGGTCATTTGCATATCAGCCATCGGACGGAACGGTCGTGCTCGGCGCGACTTGTTTGTTCTGTATAGTTGTTATTTTGTAATTGTAGGTAGATCATTGTTTTTTTTTTATAAAGACTTTCGTCGAGTTACCTAAATTCAGAAGTGGGATTCCTACTCCGAGCTCATTGGGCCTGAGGGGAATCTCTTTCTCTATTTGGTTCCCTAAATCATAACTTTAAATATCTCAAAATAAGACACCAAAAGTTTATACGGATTTACGAGTGCATTGTTCATGTAAGTGCATCTTTTACTCTATCGGTGCTGTGCTACAAGTGTTTTTGAGTGTTAATAATGGCCGATAAGCGGCAAGATTCTAAAAACAAGTCGCGTCGTGACGACACTCGTGTTAGGTCGCGAAGTAGGTCTCGCTCGAGACACGGAGATAGCTCGCGGGATAGGTTACGATCCAGAAGCCGTGCCTGGTCGGGTGATAGGAGTCAGTCGCGTTTTACTAGCCGTTCCCATAACGGCACGCGCTCACGTGATAGGTATCGCTCACGTACTGATAGTCGTTCGCCACGTAGACCGCGATCAACACACGCTGTTCGCGATAGAGATGTAGTGATGCAACGAACCCTGGATACTATTCTTGCTCGATTAAATACTCTCGAAGGCAACCGGCCTGACGTTTCGCGTAACGAGCTAGTTAGAACTAACTTATCCGAGAGATCGCATACTCCTCCGACTCTGCTAGAACGAAACGATACCGTTGTCGTAGGGACGCACTTGTTGCGTGAAAATGAGACCTGTTACAATAATACCCCGACGGCTGAAAGTCACGTATTAGATTCAACCGCCGCGTCAATTGCTCGTCCAGCTGAAAGTACCGCGTCTGGTATACAAGGTGATACAATCGTGTCAGACCTCAATCGGTCTCGGAGGGAACTAGGATCAGTAGAGTCCGCGCGTTTGCTGGCTGATGCAATTAGGACACTTAGTTCCGAAAGGAATCAGAAATGTTTTGTATCGAACTTCGACCCTGCCATACACGATATTGATGTATGGTGTGAAGAGGTCGAGCGGGCTAGGCTTAGTAACGGATGGGGGAACGCTGAATGTTTATCGCGAGTATCACTGTCCTAAGGGTGACGCGCGAACGTGGCTAAATGAATGGGTGACCAATGATAGGTCCTGGTCTAATTTTATTATAAAGTTCAAGCCCTTATGCTCACGAAAGTTAGATTACGCGAATATTTTGTTTAATACCATGCAAACTAACTGATAAATACAGCACGTACGCTGAATATGCGAGGAGAACTTTAATGCGTCTCAAAATAGTTAAGGGATTGAGTGACGAGTTAAGAGCGCTTATTGTTATTCGAGGCATCACTGATCCCCAGGTGAAGGCGGCAGCAACTAACGCTAACTTACCCTGTTCTGACTTAGTGACCTTTTTGTCGATATATGCGAAGGCTAGTCGTGCTAAACCAGATCTTCGAAATTCTAGTTTTAAACGGCCGGTTACTAATCGTTCACTTGGACCAAAATGTTTTATTTGTGGATTATCGGGCCATAAAGCATACAACTGCTCCAAAAAATCGAGACTCTGACCAAGGCAGGATTTTCAGTTAATCTTAAAAAGTGTTCATTCCTATGCACAGAGGTCGAACACCTGAGCCGAGTAGTCAGTCAAGGTCAGGTTAGGCCGAGCCCACACAAAGTAGAGACCCTAGTCAATGTCCCTGCCCCACGTAACGTGAAGCAAGTCCGTCAATTCTTGGGTTTAGCGGGATACTTTAGGCGTTACATACGGGACTATGCCAGTAGAACGGCGTGTGTATCTCGATTAGTTAAAAAGGACGTACCGTTCCATTGGAGTCCAGAACAGGAAAAAGTCCGGCAAGAAATTATAAGCACCTTAACTAACGTCCCCGTTCTATCTATTTTTGACCCCACACTATTGACGGAAGTACATACTGATGCCTCTGTCTAGGACATGCGATTCAGCGATGCCTCTGTCCATATGATAAGTGTAGATGAGAGTTAACACCTCTTGCCGAGTGAATCATATCTGGTTGGTACAGATGCGGTATCACCAGAGTAGACAAGCGATTCAGCGATGCCTCTGTCTAGGACATGCGATTCAGCGATGCCTCTGTCCGTGTAATAAAGTAGACATGCGATTCAGTGATGCCTCTGTCCATATGATAAGTGTAGATGAGAGTTAACACCTCTTGCCGAGTGAATCATATCTGGTTGGTACAGATGCGGTATCACCAGAGTAGACAAGCGATTCAGCGATGCCTCTGTCTGGGACATGCGATTCAGCGATGCCTCTGTCCGTGTAATAAAGTAGACAAGCGATTCAGCGATGCCTCTGTCTAGGACATGCGATTCAGCGATGCCTCTGTCCGTGTAATAAAGTAGACGAGCAATTCAGCGATGCCTCTGTCCGTGTAATAAAGTAGACAAGCGATTCAGTGATGCCTCTGTCCGTGTAATAAAGTAGATAGCGATTCAGTGATGCCTCTGTCCATATGATAAGTGTAGATGCGCGATTCAGCGAGGCCTCCATGTACCTTAGGCAGTTGGGATGCCTCCTGCCTAATCTGTTCACAGGTACAATTCATGATGGGCGTGCCGAGCGGACTACGTGAACAACTACGAAGAGTATTGGTATCATGGGGTTACTTTAGAGAGCTCTCATACTTATTTTGTGGAGTTACTTTGCATGTTATGTACGCTGTGTGTAGGTTTTGTTTCACAGAGACTAACTGGTGGAGATGACGATGTACTTGATAGTGAGGACCCGGGACCTTCGACTTCAGGTACACAGCCCAATCATCATGCCGATCATGACATGGTGATCAACGAGGAACAGTCGCTACAGTAAGGCGAATACTAGAGGAGTTCGTCGAGGACGACGCAGGGTCGGGACGGCCGAATTAGCAAAAAGAATTAGGAATAACACACTGGATAACTTTTGGAGACAAACATTTGAATAGGTTTTTTTTTCACTGGCATTGTATTATTACAATAATTTATACATTATCACACGACATCTTTATAGCTTTAAAAGTAAACTACAAATCTAAAACCATAATGATTATTATTTTTTTCATGCAACTTTTTCGTCCTTTGGTTTATTTAGTATAGGAGACAAAAAACATTTATATGCAGCTTTATTTTGTATTATTTAAATAAATAATATTTTTTATTATTTAAATTTAAGTCTATAAAATATTCTGGTTAGTTCTATATTATTCTAAGCATGGTTATCAATATATTAGAAAATAATAATATTAACATACTATTTGTTTGCATATGGTATTCACAATCTAACATGGGCTCACCTCAAAAAATGTAATAGTACACTTTTTTATGACCTTACCCTTATACGAATTAAAAAAACCCAAGTACAGTCGCAAACATACATTATGGCATTAAAAAAAATAAAAATTAATAAACCACAAGTCAGATTCTATATATTAGGTACCTATAGATATTTGAAATACATAATAAGTTGTCAAATTATTGCAGATACCTGAATTAGATCTGAAACCAGAATATCGTTATTGCTTGTTGTCTCACTCACTCTAGGCCAACGAAACTAAATAAATAAACGAACGACATCAAACATCGCAAACACGCGTGTATCTACGATTTTTTATATGTTATTAGATCCCTTGAGAGTACACCCAAAAAGTGCTCGAAAAACTGGGAAATTTTGGCACTTGTTTCAGTTTTCTCTAAAAAACTAGATACTCTAAGGAAGCGGTTCTCAAGTGTGTTTGCTTTATAGTTTACTAAAGCTTACTAAATTTGCTACAATTTGAGATTAACCCCAGTATTCTAGTTCCATTAATTGCAGAGGTACAGCTAGTCAAAATGGGCCAGGTAGAATCTTTTGTTACACACATACCGGCTGAACTAAGGCTCCTCAGGTAAAAGTCATGAGAAAATAATTTATAGGAAATTGAATTAGCTTCAATTTAATACAAAGTGGTGGTGCCTCTAGGCCTCATAGTTTCATCCAAAATAAAAATAAATAGTAAAATATTGGATTTTGGCTAAATAAAAAAACATTGTGCTGAATAATGTTGGTATGATTTTCATTAAAAAAATGTGCAAACATGTGAATTTACCATTTTAGATTTAGGTATAATATAGCTTCATATAGACATACACTGAATAAATAAACATACTCTCACGTTATTTCGAAAACTGCGAAAATTTTAGGCATTTGCTACAAACTATCACATTTTTGGGGACTGATTCGCCCTCGTCCGTGGGAAGGTACCCTGTACCGACACCCCATACTTGGTCCCCGGGTGGTGCTAATCAGGCGACAATATACTGGTGGTAGGCTTCGGCCGTGGTTAGTGACCACCCACCGGACGAAGTCCGATGTCTGGTGTCACTGTCAGGGAAAACTGGTTGGAATAGTTGCTCCAGTGCTGTCAGACTGACTTCTGCCATACGCCAACACGACGCATCGGGTAGCTAGTCACGGAGGGTAGCGGGATCCGAGGCACGGTGCACCGCTGGCCGACCGCAGTTAGTAAGGGGCCCAAGTAGTGAGTTAGAGTTAGTTAGTTTGGCCCAATGGATATCTCCGGGGGGGGCTCGGGCGTCGGGCCGCAGTCTGCAGACTAGCTCCCCACAGATGTGGCATCGCGATGTACTGGCAACTGGTAAGCAGCATGGAGCCTCACTCTACTGCTGTTTTCCCTACCGATTCACGCCAACAACAAATGAAGTCCAACAAGAGCAAAAGGGTACAACAGGCCCTTTCCTTAAAAGTGCACCTCACAAATATTAGAGGCCTGCACTCCAATGCAGTCTGTCCATTACCACCTTGAGACAGAAAAACCCGCACTCTTGTTCGTGACGGAGACTCAGATCGGCGTTCCGTCTGACGTGGCGTATCTATCATATCCAGCCTGTGTCTATCAGTCACACAGTAGAGATTTGGAAACAACCAGGCTCACGGATTATTTAGGTGAGGCGGATGCGGCTTAACTAAAGTACCCCTCAGCACAATTGGTGTTACTGGTGGACTTTAACGGCCACCATAGGAAGTGGCTGTAATCATACCGGGACAGTGACCATGCTGGATTGGAGACGCGAAAGCTCGCTTTAGCGTTAGATTTAACCCAGCTGGTCCAAGGTGCAACGCGGGATTCATGGTGGACATTCCGAAAACCCGAACGAAACGTTTTAAGTCCACTTTTATCATGCGTACCGCTGGTCTTCCCCGATAGATATAATCTGGGTGTCTTTAAATCACGAGTGAATCGGTTTCTTCTAGGCAAACGCACTCCATCGTAGATCGCAGTATCGCTTAACATCAGGCGAACTGGTGGTTAAGCGTAAGCCTATCACGAAAAAAAAAATTACTCTTGACACTACACCACTGACTTTTTATTTTAATTCGTGTAATATAATTCGTGCGAATAGCCCACTACTTATTTATGAAGTGGTCGATTGGCACGAAAATCAAAACGCTTTGTGCGAATCGCCACGTACTAAATAATCAATTTTGAAGTGGCGTTTCGCACGAATCGTGCGAAACATTCCTGCGAACGGCTACTAAGCCAAAATCTTAAGATATAAATTGTAGAAAGATACTCGAGTCACAATTCTTCAAAAGTCAGCAGATGAACCATCGGAGAAAACGTTTCATGAGTAAGTTTATACATGATGTTACAGAATATTGTAGGTTCTAACTAGTAATGTTAACTACATAGTAAAGAAACGAGATCATTGCGAGTTGAATGAGGAATTACTCAAAATTACTCTATAGTCATTTGTATTTTTTGAATTGACCATTTTGAGACTCGTATGCAAATTTCAATTTATTCAATTTATATTGTGATCATTTTGAGAATTCGTCATTTTGTGCACAGTGGTATGTTATACATACATACCTAATAAAGTTTATAATTTACCAATTAATATAAAATAAAATAGGTATGTGCAAAGACGACAATTTTGATGATAATATTTATTGTGACAAGCGAAGATTAAGCAAGTACACACAATGACAACGCTAACGTGGCCGCCGTTACAGGAATTACTTCTGTCGGTATTGGTTATTCGCAATTTTAAGAAATTACAGCATGTATGGACGTACCCATATTTACGAAAACCACATATGCTCAAGATCACAAATAAACGATTTGATTTGATGAAGACATAGTTTATGAAAAATGAGAATCAATATCTGACGAATCTATGACAGCAGTAGCAGGTTTTAAGAACGCATAGCTGCTGTTGCCATGGATTTTTTACTGATGATGAATTTGGGTACGTCCATACATGCTGTAATTTCTTCGAATTGCGAATAACCAATACCAGCAGAAATAATTCCTGTAACAGCAGCCACGTTAGCGTTGACATTGTGTGTACTTGCTAAATCTTCGCTTGTCACAATAAAATCGTCTTTGCACATATTGCATCTAAAATTGAATCTGGAGATCAAGCCAATCCTTTATTCTGCTATGAGTGACAGCTGTAAGAAGTTACAATTGAATAAAGAACTATGGCTACATATAGTTTGCAACTGCTGATAAAATGCATTATATCAACGACTCTTCGACTATGAACTGGTGGGTATGTATTATTGTCTTGAGATTCTGTCGACGGTTCAACGAATAGCAGATCGTCATTGATTTCGCTGAAATAATAAATTCTTCATTTTTTATTTTGTTATAAACAAAAAACAACAAAATAGGAAGTTGACCAAACTTGATCATTTAGAGGAAGTAAAAGTTGTAACAAGGTTTCCGTAGGTGAATAATTCTAAATCACAGTAATTAAGCGATATGGAGCTGCGTATTGTCCAGCTTGAAAAGGTACAAGGTCAAATGGATCAGCTCCAGGCCCGCCTAGATAAATTGGAAGAACAATCCGATGGTAAAGACCAATGGGCACGCATCAACAACGTGGAGGTGAAAGGACTGGTTCAAAATAAAAATGAGAACATTTTTGATTTAATATCCAGAATTGGTAATAAAGTTAATTACCCAATAAACAAAAACCAAATTAACTATATAACAAGAGTACCTACCCGCGAAAAGGATCATCCGAAACCAGTTATTGTGAGTTTTTGCAATCGCTATATAAAGGAAGATTTCATTGCTGCAGCAAGATACATGGCTAAGTCGTCACCACTTACGTCTGGGCAAGTTGGATTGTCAGGAAACAATAAAATCTTCATTAATGACCACCTTACAACAAAAAACAAAACTACTATCGAAAACAAAGAAAGTGGCAGCGGAAACGGATTTTCAATTTGTTTGGGTCAAACATGCAAAAATTCATGCAAGAAAAACGGAAACATCGCATATCATGATAGTGAAGTCGGAAAGGGAACTAGCAAAGTTTATATAATTACTAAAACACATTCATATTATGTTAATAGTGATCGCGTACTAGCGTTTAAACTATATTCAATAACAAGTTCACACTCACTGTTTGAGAACCGCACGCTCCGGTGTGCTACCTGTGTATTTCTAACCCTTCTGTGCCAATGCACCGTGTCTCAACGTAAGTTATCTCAATGTTACTATTTTATATTTTTGCTTACTCAACCTAATTACGTCCTAATGTCAAGTACATTATGGCACATTATTGAATGCACTAAGTTGCGTGTTGCGATCTTTAGTAGCTATTTTCCCTTATCTAGCTACCGGTCGTCGTCTTTTGTTTTTATTCACAACCCATTATGCTTGCGGTTTTTATTTGGAATATTTGCTGGACACTGTGCTATACTGTGTCTTCTTGTTATTAACAAGGTTTTGCCTTCTACCTGCAGTTTTACGAATATTTACTGTTACGATGTTTGCTTTGTACATTTCTCATTTCACAAAATTATTAAAATGGTGTACTATAAATCCCTTACGTGCTTTAAACATACTGATATTATATGTTATTGCGATGGCAACCCTCAGCATATACTACCAGAATGTACGGGGGCTACGTACGAAAACTAATAACATATTTCGTAATGTTTTTATGAATGCATACGATGTTATAATTTTTACGGAAACATGGTTGGTTGAGGATATATTTAATGGTGAATTATTCGATGGCCGGTACTTAGTCTGGAGACGAGATCGAGATTATTCTCGCACGGCACAGATACGGGGTGGCGGTGTTCTTATAGCAGTAAAAAGTGATCTTACAGTTGTTGAGAGGCAACATTGGCGTAGTTCGGCTGAGGATATCTGGGTTTCATTAATTTTAAAGAGGTCACGGCCTGCCGAAAATTATAATCTACATATCTGTGGCCTTTACCTCTGCAAAGAAAACCAAGGAAACTCATATAATACACAGTTACATAACTTTTCAGTGAATTTTAACCAGCTAATTCAGGCCTACCCATTAGATAAATTCATTATAGTAGGCGATTTTAATTTCGGTCGTGACGTAGAATGGATAACTGATGAAAATAATGTTTTGATTCCACAAAATATATCGTGTCATCTTGTTGAGTTTTTTGACGCAACTCTTGCCAGTAACATATTACAGTATAACGGTGTCAGGAACATCAACAATAGATTATTGGATCTGGTTTTCTCAAACAATCCTGTAGTCGTGTCCGAATGTACTGATCCCCTGGCGGTACCTGTAGACACACACCATAAGTCATTATTAATTCACGCTGATTTTGTCGAAAGTCATAGATTACCCATTAATAAAACCACTCAGTTTGTGTTCTCTCGAGGAGATTACGCGAATATTAGATCGGAACTTGACAAGATCGATTGGGCCTCCATACTATCTTCTAGACCGATAGACGATGCCGTGGATATCTTCTACAAGAAATTGTACGAGCTTAGGGACCAATATATTCCAGTAAAAACCTGTAAGCAATCCTCCCATCCATCATGGTATAATTCCGCTCTTATAAAGATGCTCAAAGAAAAGTATAAGTACCACCGGAAGTATAAAAATTATGGTAACATATCCGACTACCATTCATTTACCATTTTGCGAAATAGGGCTAGAAACTTAGAAATGAACTGTTTTAATATGTATATGGAAAAAGTAGAATCGTCAATTATTAAAAATCCAAAATCATTCTGGACATATGTAAAACGTAAAAGAAATACTGGCACTTTCCCAAACGTCATGCATTATGGTGATAAAACCGCTAGTACAGGTCAGGAAATCAGCAATCTATTTGCCTCATACTTCCAATCAACTTATCGCAAGCCCGATCCTGCGCCCAATACCTCAGATGAACCATGTACTTCAGATGGTATTGATGGTATCAGCTCTATTGACATATGTTATTCTCAAGTGGTAAAATTATTAAAATCCTTGGACCTCTCAAAATCTGGTGGCCCAGATTTTATATCTCCAATTTACATAGTTAACTGCGCCGAAAGTATTGCTGTTCCCTTATGTATTCTATTCAAGCGATCATTGACTGAGGGCTTGGTCCCAAAAATCTGGAAATCTGCTTATATTACCCCCATCCTCAAAAAAGGAAATAAATCCGAAATTTCAAACTACCGTCCAATATCCAAAATTTGTTTATTTTCTAAAATTCTCGAGCGTATAGTATACACGGATGTTTACGATGCAACCAAATGTAACTTTGGTGAAGCACAGCACGCTTTCCTCAGGAATCGCTCTACAACATCTAACCTTATTTTGTCTCATGAAATCATATCTGAGGGGATGGAGAACCGAGCACAAATTGACGTCATATACACAGATTATAGTAAGTGTTTTGACAGAATTGATCATCGATTACTATTAGAAAAACTTGCTAGAGCAGGAATACATGGAGACTTATACCGGTGGTTTACCTCTTACATTCAGAATCGTAGTCAGGCAGTTGTGCTTTCAGGATATACATCTGGATGGAATGCTGTGCCTTCAGGAGTGCCTCAAGGCTCAATACTAGGGCCCCTGTTGTTCACACTATTTATTGGCGATATTAAAAACTGTTTCAAGCATGCCTATATACTACTTTATGCAGATGACATGAAAGTGCACAAAATAATAAGAAGCATTTCTGACACACATCAGTTACAGGCTGATCTCAATAGATTTGAAACATATTGTAAGCTCAACAAGCTTGAACTGAATGTGTCAAAATGCTTCCACTTAATATTCACACGGCGAAAATCTAATATTGGTAGAGGCTATACCTTAAACGATCACAACATCAAAAAAGTCAGTAGTATTAGGGATCTAGGAATTACACTGGACAGTAAACTTTTATTCGAACAGCATATCGAAAATTTAGTTATAAAAGCCTCAAAGGCACTAGGATTTATAATGCGCACTTCAGCACCATTCCGCTCTCTTAAACCGATCAAAGTTTTATACTGCCCGTACGTACGTAGCCATCTGGAATACGCATCACAGGTCTGGAACCCTCAATACGAGATTTATAAGTCTCGTATCGAAGGTATTCAGAAGAATTTTTTAAAATATCTTGATTTCAAGGCAAAACAATACTCAAATGACTACATCCATCGCTGTAAAAGATATCATTTTCTCCCTTTATGTACTAGAAGACAAATTAGTGATATATGTTTTTTACTCAAAGTTGCCAATGGCACCGTCGACTGTCCTGAACTTCTATCAAAAATTGAATTACGCACTAATCAAATGGGATTTCGACAGCGACCACTTCTCTATATACCCTTCGCAACTACCAATTATAGACGAAATGCATTCTTCCTAAGAACGGCACGTCATTTTAATGAAGTTTCTAAAGAACTAAACATTGATTTATTCTGCACTAGTGTAAACGCGGCAAGGCGACTACTAACAAAACCATTTTTTGAATCGGATTTTTTGAAAGAAATATCAGGTAGCGGCAGTTTGTGTGAACTTTAAAAATTAATTTAAAATTACTTTTCTTATTTTTATTCTTATTCTTATGTTAACTTTTCATTATCAAGAGTGTTAATGTTTGGGCTATTTATCAGTGGAGACTTGTAATTAGCAATTTGGTTTTTTATATTATTTTAAGCATTCTGTTTTGTTATTTGTCTGTAAGTCTTCCTACAAATAAATAAATATTACGCGATGTGTACAAATACAATGGATATATGAGTGGGTGGACAGACAGATAGGTGGTTGTCACGCGATCTCTTTGGAGGATAACTCTTCAGAATCGTCAACTCCCATGATTGACTAATACACATAATTTGATTTTGGTTTGGCTCCTGGAGTTACAAAATGTTGAAAGTGATGTCCCAGGGTTTTCGTGTTCAGAATCTAAAATTGAAGCAAATAAGTTTTTAAATTTTGACATACTTACATGATTGTTTTTATATTATGTGATTTTTTGAGAAAATGATGTATTTCAACAATGTGTCTATTATGCATTTAGAAAATTTGCCACTTTATCAATTTATATTGTGGCCACTTTGAAAATTCGTCATTGTGCTATAATCTAAACTATGGTCATTTCGTCATCAAAGTTGTTCATAATAATGTTATTATGAACAACTTTCACTATGGTTCCAACCCTAAAGTCGCGAAAAATAATCTGCCGAAAAACTCATTCACCCGCGACTAAATGACCATAGTTTGTTGGTTGGCACCACAGTAAAAGTTGTTCATAATGATGAGTGATGACCCCTTTTCGTATTTCTACACTCTTTTGTAAGACTTTGCAAATAATTTGAAAATTATATACTTTAGTAGGTATGTATGTATAACTTAGCATTGGGTTTCGGTGCAAAATGAATTCTCAAAATGGCCGTAATATAAATTGAATTAATTAAAATTGGCATACGAGTATCAAAATGGTAAATTTTAAAAATGACAAATTTTCTAATATAAAAATGACAGTGACAAATTTTCATTTGTCATTGTCATTTAGAAATTGAGTAATATCAACAATGTACATTCTGATGCACATTGTTGATATTCCTCATTCAACTCACAATGATCTCCTTTCGCATTACTGGTTACTACCTACAATATTTTGTAACACCATATATAAGCTTACTCGTGAATAGTTTTCTTCGCTGGTTCATCTACTGACGGATAAATCGCCAGACGTTTCTTTTTACTTTAAAAAAATGCATAAAAAAAGATTCAGAAAAATTAAAATAAACTTAGTAAAATCTTATAAAAAAAGATAATTAACAGAAAGTTAAATAATAATTACTGAAAATTTATTTCAAACAAGAAGGTAACAAAAGTAAATAATAATTAAAAAAATAAAACAATTATATGCTACAAATAAGAAAATCAACAAAAAGGGAAAAAATATTGCGGGATTTGAACCCAAGGCCAGTGCATATCTGTTCAATACACGATACCGCTAGACCAATCGAGTTACAGATTTGCATAACGAATTTACGAATTTATAGATAATCTATTTGTATGTACTTACTTTACAACTTCCATCATGAGTTTTTGTTTCATCGAATAAAAATAAAAATTATTATTATTATTGTAATAAAATAAACAGCTTTCAAAACGACCAGATAAAAAAATATTTCTGAGCGGCGGGCGGAACAAAGTGACATAGGTCCATCAGGCAGCGCGCCTCAGCGATCACTGTCGCTTACCGTAGAAATGAAAGAGAAGAAAAAAGACGCGACGATGGCGCGATGTTTCGTTCGACTCGTGCGAGTTATTTATGATTAAATTTATTAATTATTAAAAATATAGTATTTCAATCAAAAAATAAAAACAACAGTTCCCTTTATTTTTATATATTACGTCACTGTTATAAATTTGATCAAGATTTGTTACTAAATAATACAGTTACAACTGCTAGAAATTTAATTTAATGGTTATTTTATGATTTTTTTTATCGAAAAAATTTAACGAAAACGTGTTTTGAAAACAAAGGTTCCCTCGTAAATATGTTCAAGATTAACATTTTTTTTTTTTGCTGTGTTAAAATGTATACTTTTTGCTAAAAAACTGTTTTAAGATGCCTATTTTGACTAGTCACAGCGCCTAATTAAGATGTATTCACGCTATAGCGTATTTCAGCAGGTGTCCCTTTTTCTTGTACACCCTGTATTAAAAATTTAATTCTTATTAACCTTTTATGTAAAAAATAATTTTTATTACAAAAAAAAAACAAATTACACTAATCGTTTATGTAATTAAAGAACAATGGCGAAAAAATTGTTGATCGAATTTATAAGCGTCTATAAACATCATCTTTATAGATGTATATAAAATAATTTCTCAAGATTTTTCAAGTAATTCATAAAGCTTGTCTATGTCTGGAAACAAAATCATCATAATTATAAACACAATTGACTTGATCTCTTTGTCGAATCTCAGTTGAACTTTTAGTGTTGGTATATGTATGAATCGGAGTTATATAAAGTGTTTGGCCTACATTGGAATACCGTGCTTCGAAGTATCAGAATAAATACCAAAATATCGATATAATTTTTGTACTAAGAATTCACACAGTTATAATTAAACAAATAAATAAAATGGAATCGCAATAATTCTAACCATGTATCGAGTATGGAAACAAAGGTGACAATAGCGAAATAATAATATTATGACATCTGTCAGTCGACCCTGTACGTCTCGTTGTTTTATGTTTCTAAAGTATTTCTCTTGATTTTCTCTGTTGCTATTAGCTTCTAACAGCTCTACTCACGTAGGTTGCAGTTTATTTTTATGTAACGCATAGGTAAATACTTATTTTAATGTTTGACAAAATATAACCTCTGATACTTTAAGCGAGAATATCTTTAGTTCTAGCGTTCCAATAATATTGAAACTGAAACAAAAATTGTTCGGAAATTCAAACTCGATATTTTTACATACTTTGTATGTGCAGACGCAACAAAAAACTGTCAACAAAAAAATGTGTGGGAGTTCGGCATTGTTCTTTTAAACTTAATAATTTTATATTCCTATCCTCAATGAATTCTTCTTTTTTCTGTATTTTATTATAATATAATTAATATAATATAATTGTGTGTTATTTTTATACGATTGTGAAAAAGTGAGTGTTAGCTGCCTTATCTAAACGGTTCATAGCCCTATCATAATGCCGATCGAAACCATACCTAAAGAAATTGTACAGTTATTTATTTATTTATTTATTTTATACTTTATGTACAAAAATGTGTACAAAGGCGGTCTTAATGCCTTAGGCATTTTCTACCAGACGACCTTTGGGTGGTGCAGAGACGAACATGGTAGATGCACTAAAGAAGAAGGAGTAAAATGTACAGTTAGTACCATTATTTCCTGGTGATAAGAGACAGTTAAATTTATATTTACGAAAATGCCAATATGTCATTAATCGCTATAAGGGTGATGGTGAACAGAATTTATACGTCTTCAACGTTTTAACTAGTAGGTTAATAGATAACGCAGCTGCACTAATATCAGAGAGGGAAGATGTTGTAACTTGGTCCGCGCTTAAGGAATTGCTTACCCAACATTTTGGAGACCCGCGTAGTGAAGCGTGCATAATTATTGAATTAGAATCTTTAAAAATAAAATCGGGTGAAAGTTATCTTGATTTTTGCATTCGAATCCAAGAAGTGTCCGATCTCTGTTAATGTCAAAAGTAAATATGATAGAAAATAGCGATTTGAAACGCGCTAGGTCCATTATTTATGATAATACAGCCTTAAATGCGTTTCTATATAATATGCCGGAAAACATGGTGCGAATCGTAAGGCTCAAGGCCCCCGCGACTTTAGAAGAAGCATTGAGTGTTCCCTGAAGAAGTTAACTTCTTAGAACAATATACTATGAGGAATGGTATACATGGCAATAGTCAAATTACCGGGCCAAGGCCATTGATAACGCAACCTTCTGGATACCGACCTATATTAAATAATAATAATAACACATCGCCCAAATTTAATTTTGGTATTCCTCATTTGCCAAACTTCTTGGCAGTATATGATTAGGTATAAATGAGACAAAGTTGTAGTATAGTCTGGTTATAATTATCCAAAGGTGCATCTTATATACTAACGACTACGTGTTGATCACGGATAGTAGAAACATTTAATAGATATTGAACGTGCGATAAAGATCATAAGATTGCGATGTAGATTGTAGATACAGCACAAAGATATTGTACTGTAACAGTACACCCCCCTTTAAAAAAAAATATTATGGTAATAGTGTTTACAATATAAATTTGACCTAAACCTTACTAGTTATTTGCTGATGTATATAAATAATAATGCTATTGTACGCGGTGGAATTTGATGACGCCTGTTGTGGTGTGATTTGCTGACGTATGTAATTTTGACTTAGCTGTTGCACGAGTGTTTATTATTTTTTTCCGTTAAACTCTTCATTCTTCTGTCCAGTGTTTTCATTATGCCGTAAAGTAGGATCACGCCGATTGTTAAAATAATCTGTCCCATTGCAACATTTCTTGTCCACCGTAAGTCCTCCTGGATCAGGTTACGGAGTTTGTCCGCTTCGTTTTGATTGAGGCAACTGTCCGTATTGTATGTTATCTGGTCCTTAGAACTTTGATTTCCCATTTTAGATGTCTTGTTGTTACGAGTAGTTGTGAATTAATGGTATATGTTAAGATCTATGTTAATATATATACGAATAGCTTGCTTATATCAGCGATTTTTATAGACGTACTACTGGCTTTACTTTACGTCCCGATCGTGTAGTGTACGTGTGTGAATGTCAGTAGAAATCCTTTGAATCTGGCACGTAGTTTGATTCGTCATTGATCATGAATGCTGGTTTCAATCTATCAATTGATATCACTGTCTCTTTATCCCTAATTCTAATGCAAAATGTTTTATCTGTTTTACTAATTACTGGGTAGGGTCCTTCATACGGCGGTGTCAGGGCTTTCTTAATTCTATCACACCGAACAAATACGTGTGAGCATTCTTTGAGTTCGGGATGCACAAATATAGCTTGGTTGTGGTTTTTTCTTTTCGGAATTGATGTCATTTGTGTGATGTCCTTTTGAATTTGTTTTACAAACTCTTCGTACGTTGATAACTGTGCTGCTGATGACTCAAAAAATCCTCCAGGGAGTCGTATTGGCGTTCCATATGTCATCTCTGCTGAACTATAACCTGTGTCTTCTCGCAAGCTACTCCGCAACCCGAGTAAAACTGTTGGAATTTCTTTTAACCAATTTTCGTTGGATTCTCTTGTCATTAACGCCACCTTTAAAGTTCTATGAAATCTCTCTATCATTCCATTGGATTGCGGATGATAAGGTGTTGTCCTAATTTTATGTATTCCCAAAAATTGTGAGAGTGACTCAAATATTCTTGATTCAAACTGTCGGCCTTGATCCGTAGTAATGCGCAATGGACATCCAAAACGAGTAATCCATCCTTCGAAAAGTGTCTTGGCTACTGTTTCTGCAGTTATATCTTCTACCGGAAATATTTCGGGCCATGACGTACAACGATCTATGATTGTGATTAAATATCTCTTCCCTTGTGAAATCGGAAGTGGTCCGACGATGTCAATATGTAAATGTTCAAAACGTTGCGCTGTCATAAATGTACCAGGAGGTGATATCGTATGTCGTTGTATTTTTGATTTTTGGCAGGCTATACATGATCTACACCAATTATTGATATCTTTGTTCATATACGGCCATAAATACCTTTGGGTTATCATTTTTCTCGTAGTTCTTTTTCCTGGATGGCTCATACCATGAATGGTATCGAAAATTTGTTTGCGAAATTGCTTTGGTAAGTAGGGGCGGCTTTTTCCAGTAGACGTGTCGCAGGTGATGTTTATTGTGGAACCCGGAAGCGTAATGTTTTTGAATTTTAATCTTTTATTGTCACGTAATTTACTTAGTTCATTATCTGTTGATTGACATTTTTCCAATTCAGCGTAATCGATAGGTGATGGCACGTATATTTCCTCTATTCGAGATAATGCATCGGCGGTAATATTGTCACGTCCGCTTATGTGTTGAATGTTGGTACTGTATTGTGAAATGAAATCTAACTGCCGGACCCGTCGCGGTGTATCGTTTGATGATGGTTTTTGGGAGAATGCGTATGTCAAAGGTCGGTGATCCGTAAATATTGTAAATTCTCTTCCCTCGATTAATCTGTGAAAATGTTTGACGGCCATGTATATTCCTAACAGCTCTCTGTCAAACGTAGAATATTTTTGTTGAGTTTCGCTCAATTTTTGTGAAAAAAAACCTAATGGTTCCCAATTGCGTCTGGATTTTTGTTGTAAAACTCCACCAACGCAAGTAGCACTAGCGTCGGTCATGAGCGCTAGTGATGCGTTGCGGGAAGGATGCGCTGTTAACACTGCGTTTTTCATGCTTTCCTTGCATTTTTCGTAAGCTTTGTCTGCTTCCGTTGTCCAAGGAACAGGTGAATTATCGTTCTTTTTTGAACCATGTAGATATTCGTTTAAAATTCTTTGATTTTCCGCTGCGCGTGGAATATTACTTCTGTAGAAATTGACCATGCCCAAAAATCGTCTTAATTCTTGAATTGTTTTCGGTTTGGGAAATTCCATGATTGCTTTGTAATTTTCTTCGGTAGGTTGTATTCCTTGGCTCGTTATATGATAACCTAAGAAATCTATTTCCCTTCTGAGAAATTCGCATTTTTCGAGATTAATGGTTATTCCATTCTCGTGTAAACGTTTGAAAACCGTTTCTAAATGCTGATAATGCAAATCTTCGTTGTCCGATGCGATGAGACAGTCGTCTACAAATATAAATACGAAGTTTAAATCTCTAAATAAGGAATCCATGAATCGTTGAAATGTTTGTGCCGCATTGCGTAATCCGAAAGGCATTCTTAAGTACTCAAAAAGTCCGAAAGGTATGATGATGGCTGTTTTTTCTATATCTTTAACAGGAATACAGTGGTATGCTTTTCGTATATCTATCTTGCTTAGTATCTTCTTATTTTCTAATATGTATGTAAAGTCAGTTAATCTTGGTAGTGGGTATTTGTCCGGTACTGTCGTGCTATTGAGCATTCGATAGTCTCCGCACGGTCTCCATTCGCCATTTTTCTTTTTTACCATATGTAATGGGCTTGCCCATGGGCTATCTGACGGTCGACAAATTCCGAGCTCTATCATATTTTGAAATTCCTTTTTGGCTATGTCGTATTTTTCTGGAGGTAATGGTCTTGCTCGAGCTGCGACGGGTGGTCCTGTAGTGATAATGTGGTGTTCAATCTTATGTTTGGGCGCATTGCGTAGAGAGGACTCTTTCGTGATGTCTTCGTATTTGTTTAAAAGTTGCGTAATACGTGAATTCGTTCCCACTGCGATAGTACGAATTGTTTGTTGTGTCGCTTTTTCTGAAGTTACATGCGTTGTCAGCTCTGTAACTTTGTCGATAAGTTTGCGACCTGCTATGTCGACTAATAGTTTATAGTGCTCTAGAAAATCTGCTCCAATTATTGGTTGTGTAACATCGGCGATTATAAAATTCCATTTATAACATCGTTGTAGTCCTAAATTCAAGGTAAGCGTCTTCTCGCCGTAAGTCCTAATTTTAGTCCCATTTGCAGCGTATAGTGTGTATTGTTCATTTTGTAAAATTGAATATCTCTGTTGCTTGCTAATGACTGAAATATTTGCGCCCGTGTCAATCAAAAACTTCATACCACTTTTTCGGTCGGTAATGGTGAGGCGATTGGATGGGTGGATTGCACAGAGTTTCGCCGTTGTCTGTGCTCTTATTCGTTTCCCTGGTTCCGTACGTAAGTCATTGGTTTCCAACCGCATGGTTTAATGCAGTTCCTTGCATATTTTCCGAATCTTTCGTGGTAGTAACAAAATCGATTTGCTCCTCTATAGTTTGTTCTCGGCCTCATAATCGGGAATTGTTGACGTTTCTTGAAATGATTGTGCGTGCTGGGTCGATAGCCATATTGACCTTGCTGAATTGCGTCAATATCTATCTGTAATTTTGCTAGCTGGGCTAAAATGCATGCTGTATTGTTGTCGTTTGAAGTGTCGTTGCTAACAGCTGATATTTCGGTTACTTTTGAATTCATTATTATTTTGTCTGCAATTTGGCTCAGTTTGTCAATTTCCATGTCTTCCGTAACTGCTAGAACCGTAGTAACTGATGTTGGTAAAAGCCTGAACCATAGTAGTTTAATTGTTTCGTCACTGATTTTTCCTCTCCCGAGGACTCGCATTTGACGTAATAACTGCGAAGGTTTTTGATCACCGAGTTCTGTCTCTGATATTAATTTTTGAAACTTTCGCTGTTCTGTTTCTTCGTAACAATCAATTAAACGTTCCTTGATGTTTTTATATTTATCTGTAGTCGGTGGTGAAGTGATTAGGTCACTAACTTGTAGTATTTCTTCCTTGGATAATTTTGCTATTACTGTACAGTATTTGTATTCGTCTCCTTGCTTCTGTGGTGCTAACATGGCTTCTAGTTGCGTGAACCATAATCTTGGTTGGTCTTTCCAAAATTCCGGAATGCGAGATAAAACCGAGGTGCCAGCAGCTACTTCAAGTGTTCCTTGCTGATTTATGCTCGCCTTGCATGGTGATTGTGCCATGTTTCTTGCTGCGTATTCGTTCGTCGGGGTCACCAATTTGCCAAACTTCTTGGCAGTATATGATTAGGTATAAATGAGACAAAGTTGTAGTATAGTCTGGTTATAATTATCCAAAGGTGCATCTTATATACTAACGACTACGTGTTGATCACGGATAGTAGAAACATTTAATAGATATTGAACGTGCGATAAAGATCATAAGATTGCGATGTAGATTGTAGATACAGCACAAAGATATTGTACTGTAACACCTCAGAATACACAAATAAAAATAGGGACTCCTAATTATCAAAATCAAGGTCAGTCGTATGGAGTGGACTATGGAGCAGTCCGCCCACCAACATATGGATACGGATCTCAGGTTGGCCTTCAGCCACAACCATTAGGTTACTCGCCACCACAACCGTTTGGCTATAGGCCACCGCAACTATTTGGCTATAAGCCACCACAACCGTTTGGCTATAGGCCACCGCAACCATCTGGCTATAGGCCACCGCAACTATTTGGCTATAGGCCACCGCAACAATTAGGGTATAGGCCACCGCAATAGACTGCGTATTTTCAGGAAAAGGCCTCGAAACCTACGAAGTCTTAAAGATAAATTGCAATTCAAATTTAAAACTTCCATATATTTATGTAGAAGACATAGACGCGAAAATGATGATAGATACTGGAGCCATGAGATCATTTATAAGTCCACGAAAGGCTTATGAATACTTCCATGAATTTATTCGGAAACAATAGAATAATCTAGAATAGAATAGAATAATCTTTATTGCACACCATATGAGAAAATAAATTAAAGAATTTTTAAAAACTAAGGGTACAATGGCGGTCTTATCGCTAATAGCGATATCTACCAGACAACCTTTGGATGGACAGGAATGATATGAAAAAACGGGAGATTTAGGGTAGTCCATGGTGTACCAACCAGAAAAAATCATAACGATTAAAAATAAATAAACTACATAAATACGATTAGATATGCTTACATAATTAGACTTACATGCAATAATATATACAAACCAATCATATAATATATATGTGTATATATAGGTATATATATAGGTACATATATAATTATATAAATAAGTAGCGAAAAATAGTAGCAGTGGACATGCAGCATAAGCAGCATTATCAAAAAGGAATTTACTGATAGAAGAGCAGATAAGAAAGTACAGAGAAAGGCTTGATAGATTATAATAAAAGGAGGGGGTAGTAAATTAAAGTGATAAGAAATGGTCATGTACCAGTTTTTTAAAACTTACTAATGACTGGGCACGTCGTATGGATACAGGCAATGCATTCCACAACCTGACAGCTTGAATGGTGAAAGATTTATCATAAAATTTTGTGGAATGCATTGGCATTTCAAGTCTCAGATTTTCCGATGATCTCAAGAACCTAGTGTGTGTGTCATTAAGGAACTTAAAACGTTCTTTGAGGTAGGAGGGGGCAGCAGGATTAAACAGAATACTGTAAAGTAGTGATAAAATATGAGCATTCCGACGAAGGCGAATTGGAAGCCACTTGAGCTTGGTGCGATAGTCGGAGATGTGATCATATTTGCGTAAACTAAATATAAATCTAATACAAAAATTTTGAAGTCGCTCAAGTTTATCTAATTGTGCTTCAGTGAGATCAGGGTAGCTGGCATCAGCATAGTCAAGGATAGGAAGAAGAAGGGATCTGGCAAGCTCAATTTTGGTGGCAGTGGGCAGGAAATTGCGTAGTCTTCTCAAGGACCCTCCCGCAGCAAAAAGTTTGCGACTTAATTCCTGCAGTTGTGGCCCCCAAGAGAGATTTTTGTCAATGAGTATCCCCAAATTCTTGACGGAATTACTATATGGAATAGTCGTTCCGTCAAAAACAATCTGAGGAACTCTAGAAAAGTCTATCCTGGATGTCCACATAGGGCTACCGATAACAATAACTTGCGTCTTTATGGGATTCACTTTTAATCCATAAGCTGCACTCCATTCGGATATTCGTGCCAAGTCAGTATTCACCATTTTAACTGCTTCCGGTAGTTCTTCTAATGGTGCCTGAGAATATATTTGCAGATCATCTGCATAAAGGTGGTAGGATGACAGAAGTTGGTTGGAAATAGAATTAATAAAAATTGCGAAAAGAAGTGGAGAAAGTACGCCCCCCTGTGGTACGCCGGCAGAAGTATCGCACCAAGAGGAATAAGACCCTTCGATACAAATACGTTGGCGGCGGCCGCACAGGTAACTACGAAACCAATCATTTGCTGTTGGAGATATGTTAAGAGAGCTTAGTATACCTAGAAGGATATCGAAATCGACGGTGTTAAATGCATTGCTAAAATCAAGTAAGGACAGCACCGTCAGATTCCCATTCTCCATACCCATTCTAATGTCATCCGTAATGTTGATGAGGGCAGTTACAGTACTATGTCCACGACGAAAACCGGATTGGAGAGGATTTAGGAGGTTGTTATTACGAAGGAATGAGCTGAGTTGATTATGTATCAGGCGTTCTAGGACTTTGGACAGGAAAGGCAAAATGGAAATGGGGCGATATTCGGAGAAAGATTTTGGATTTGACTTTTTGGGCAGAGGGGTAATTTGGGCATCTTTCCACATAGTTGGAAAGACGCCACAGGATATTGAGTAATTGAGGATATGGCTAATCACTGGGAGGATCTCGTCGAGGATAGGGAGTACCATCTTACGGCTGAGGGAATCACTCCCTACAGCGTTGGATGTTATTGATAGAATGCTACTCCTAACATCACAATCAGAGAAATGATTAAAGAAAAATGGTGAGTAATCAGGAGTTGGAAAAGATGAAAGGTGATTAATTGTATTCGCTTTTGTTGTCCCATTACATTGGGACGAAGAAGAGAAATGTTGATTGAGTAAATCAATGTTAATATCCTTGGGAACAGAGTTTTGGTGCGATTTCCCAACTCCCATAGATTTGAGGAATTTCCAAACCTTGGTTGGATCCCCATTTTCAACGGAATTATGAATATGGTGGCGTTGGGCATCCCTACACACCTTATTACAGTGATTGCGGATAGCGACATACTTTTCCCAGTTCACCGAGTTGGTACGACATTTATAACGACACTTTGCGGCAGCTTTTTTCTGCATTAAAGCTCTAATGTCATGCGTTAGCCATGGTGCCGGAAAGTGTTTCATCTTTACAGGGTGTACTGGAGCATAAATGTCGTACAGCTGGATCAAATTAGTTGTAAAGTGATCGACTTTAACATCAATCGAATCAGCAGACATAAGACACGACCAGTCGATGTTACCGGCAGCCTCCCGCAGGCCGTCAAGGTCCATTCCACCAAAATTGCGCTGCATGAGTATCTTAGGTTTAGACTTAGGTGGACGAACTTTATATGACAGGTAAATAAGATCATGGTAAGAGAAAGCGTCAGCTGAGCATTGACCGTGCTTAGCAACATGTTGAGCTGAAGAAACAAGGATGAGATCTAAGAGTGAAGGAGTTGAGTTAGGAAAATGATGAGTAGCATCTAGTGGAAGAAAGGTCAAATTACAAGACTGTGAAACAGATTGCAATAGTGAATAACGGGAATCATTTTTCAGAAGACAAGTATTGAAGTCCCCCATTATGATCGTGTGACTGTAAGACGGTGCTAACTTTTCAAGGATATTCTCGAAAGAAGAGAAATAGTCGATACGCATAGAGGGACAGTAGTACACACCAAGCAGTACCTTCATATGCCGAAGGCTAACTTCTAAGAAGAGATGCTCGCCGGCATTCAGCGGTGGTGGCTGTGATGACATGTCTAGAACTGAGAATGGTATATTAGCTCGAAGATATATGGCAACACCACCACCTCCCCCGGCCGTGCGATCATTCCCTATTAGTTGGTATCCGGGTAGTGAGTATGAAGTAGAAGGAAGGCATGGTTTCAACCAAGATTCAGATATAAGGGTTGCATGGATATTCTTACAGTCAAATGTAGCCAGCATGTCATGGAAATGAGCCGGAATGCTTTGTGCATTAATATGGACTACATTCAGATTCTTGGGAACATCGGAAAAATGAGATTCAAGTGTATCGGCTAGAGACGGAATGCTACTGAAACTGTCATTGCTACTAATCGCTGAGAAAAAACTATCACCGTCGGTTAATGACTCACGGTCGCTAACATCCATTTTGCTATAAATTTAAACTTAAATAATATAACTTTAATATATATATAGGTATATATGTAGACTAAGTAAAAAGAAAACAGTTATGTCCACCTGCCAGTTGTGTGTTACATTAAGTACTTAATTCAAAAATAATAAATACATCACCACTACAAAAACTACAATCACTGCAAAATACACATCTTGCAATGTCCGGGCAACACACGCATGACGCGTGCTAAAATAGTTGCACACAAAGTGCTATAATGGTAAATCCAGATACATAAAAAGTTTCTGGGTCAACAGACCTGTATGCACAAAGTCATGCAAACACAGCAACAAAACGCTATTGACTTTTACCAAATGTAAATGTCAATTTGACAGTGCAATTAATTATTAAATTGTCAACATGTCAGTGAGTGTCGCAAGTAATTTATTCCACCAACATTTCAGTTCATAAAATAAATAATTACAGATTTTAGTTATAAATATAAAGTAGAAAAGAACAGGGTAGAAAAATATTATCAGATACGTGTAGAAGAGAAATACATAATAAGTACCTACCTACTGAATGATGAATTTATTACCCGAACGTTGCAACCTGTATTTATACAGTGTTCTGCCATTATGGGATTACTTTTTAGCTGCACGTTGTCTCCGTGGTTTATCACCTACAGGGGCCACTTTTTCGGTATCTGGTTTCGGCACAGCGATTTTGTTCAGCTCGACGAAGTTGACCAAACGATGACGGGTTCCATCAGGAGCCAAGACATGA
The DNA here is from genome assembly GCA_910591435.1 of Acronicta aceris. Classification (NCBI taxonomy): domain Eukaryota; kingdom Metazoa; phylum Arthropoda; class Insecta; order Lepidoptera; family Noctuidae; genus Acronicta; species Acronicta aceris. The sequence goes on along the minus strand of OU342757.1, from coordinate 13,705,847 downwards.
ATATAACCCTGTTTCGTCCAGCAGTTTGCAATGCCGAACCTTTCACGTGCGGCCATGAAAACCTGATGCCGCGACCTTGTCAGGAACTCCGACAGAGTAATGCCAGAACCTTTTAATTTAGTTTTAGCATACCAGATGGTGTCCCGGACATCAATTTCTTGGAACTTCAGAAGTATGGGTCTGGATCTACCGGCGGCAGTCTGACGTCCCATTCTGTGACACCTTCTGATGGAATTTGCATAAAAATCTAATTTGAGACGATCCCGTATGAATGCCACTACAACCTTGGCTGTATCTTCATTGGGTTGCTCAGCGATTCCATGTATGAGTAGCATTTTTCTACGCCCCCTCATCTCCAGTGTGTCGACATCACGCGCAAGGGCCTCCATCTGGCACTGAAGACAATTCAACGCCTCAATAATGATGCCTTTAAAAGAAGTGAAATCGGCTTCCAGTCCTGACGTGTTTTGTATTGATGGGGTAGTTTTCTTCAACTCTGCCTCAAATTTTGACATTCTGTCATGGAACTGTGTCATCAACTCCGACATTGACCCCTTCAGTGACTCTATAGTGCAGTTCTTGTGTTTAGTGATGTGGTAGTGAGATAACACAAAACCAGCAAGTGCTTAAGGTCAGCAATAAATATTCATAAAAATATCTTAATAAAAATTGAAAAAACTATTTTATTTTAATTATAATTAAGGACCACAAAATTTTCGCACCTACTCTCAGACTACCCTCACTTTTTGTGACAATCAATCAATGAAAAACAATCGACACGATGAAGTTTTAGAAATTCCCTTGATGATCTTTTGCTAGTAGCGATTGGCACACATTTTATCTGCATGACGTTGACGAACGTTATCCTGATTATACATGTTTATAATTTGATTTATATTTTTTAATGTTTATAATAATAATAAATAACTTTATTTCGGACCAGCGGCTACGCCCGCTTTATATACGACCCATGTCACTTCCCAGAACAAAATAATCAAATAATTTTCCCGTTTTTGCAACATTTTTTAATTGTGCTCCGCTCCTATTGATCGTAGCGTGATGAAAAGTATACTATAACCTGCCCAGGAGTATGAAGAACAATTGTACCAAGTTTCGTTGAAATCCGTCGAGTGGTTTTTGTTTCTATAACGAACATACAGACAGACAGATAGACAGACAGACAAAAATTTTACTGATTGCATTTTTGGCGTCAGTATCGATCACTAATCACCCGCTGATAGTTATTTTGGAAATATATTTCATGTACAGAATTGACCTCTCTACAGATTTATTATAAGTATAGATAGATAGATAACTATGAGATCCATATTTTGTTAGTAATACAAATTAAAACTTAAAATACTAATGTTAGTAAATAAACTAATTACAACAGGCTAGTTAGTAAGAATATATGGTCTAAGCAGGAGTCCAGTCTAGTTGGCTTGGAAATTACTTGCTTCAGACCATGCTCAGACATAAGGCAAGCAAATTCTGATGATGAGTAATCCGACATTGACAAAAGGTTTATGTTAATATCCCCAGTCACAATAATTGTTTGATATTTGCTGATTGTCTTAAGAACTTTGTCAAGGGAGGAGATGAAATTGTCAACCTGCCTGTGTGAGGGAGAGCGGTAGATGCCAATTAAACATATATCCTTAGATAGCTGCAGTAAGAGAGATTCGGCGTCCCGAAGATCCAGCTCCAAGACTGTAGCGTTCCAACAGTTCCCAACATAAATTACAACTCCACCGCATTGGTTAAGATTATATTCCTTTGTGTTGTAAACGTATTATGTACCTAGACTAGATATCTATTGATTAGAACCTAAGGAAATGTAAAACATTTCTAGCAAATAAACTATTATTATTATTATTATTATTATAAGAGTCTCGTTCAAACTATCAGCTGCGACGGACGCGGACGGTCTGTTTAGTGCGTTTTTGTTGGTTTCTGTGAGTTTTGTGTTTTGATTGGTTTTTGAGTATTCTCGGTGCCTCCTTGTCTCTCTCGTGGACTTTTTACGGAGGACTCCTCCCAGTGGGCGCGGCGACTGAGATGAAAGACTGCAGACCATTGCTCGACGTGATAATTGGTGATTGAACTGACGAGGCGTTGCACATCAAGTTGAGGTACTTACAGAGACCTCTGCAAACTTACGAAAAGTCACCGGCCCGAGCGGGGTTTGAACTCGAGCCTCGTCGTGCGCACTGTGTCGCCGTGGCCCCAAGGCTATCTGTACAGTGACGCTGCGTGGCGAAATTGGTATCTCGTATCTGCACATAACTTTATTTCGCCACTTAGTACATTCATAGTTACGTGCAATTATTGTCTTGCTGAAAAATTATTCATACTGCAAGATTACAAATTATACAAATATATAATATTAATCTACAACTATGAAGTTCAATTGTTGCAGTCAGAGCATTGAACATGAAAATACTCAGCTTACTTGCAGTAAATGCAAGGATAACTACCACATTAAGTGCATATTTCATGACAAGGTTGATGATTGGATTCCGGATCAACATTTTCTATCGTCTTGGCTGTTGCTTGCTTGCTTGCTTCATGTAGCATAAGTACCCATAGAGATAACAGAGACGATACGCCGGTGCGACCTAGCACTAGAGCACGGGCTGTTGACTCACCATGTTTCCAAAATGTTACCGTACGCAAAAATTCTACCGCCAAAAAGGAAGAAGACTTGGTATCTATATCAAGAGAAACATTACGTAGCATTATTAAGGAAGCAATTAATGCGGCTTTTTCAAGTGTTAATGGTGTGCTCAGCGACCTGAAGTCTGAACTTGCTGCTATCCAAAGGTCCGTTAAATTCATGAGTAATAAATATGATGCTGTTATCAAACAGATCGCTTGTGTTGAAGAGAAGTTTAAGTCAGTTTACGCATTAGAGTCAGAAATTAGTGTCTTGAAAATTCATGTAAAGCTGATTGATGTAAACATTGAGAAGCAAGAACAATGGGGCCGCCGGTCAAATGTTGAGATCATAGGTTTGCCTGAGAAGAAGGGAGAAAACTTAATCGATATTATATCCCAACTTGCGGAGCGCGCAAAATGCCCCTCGAATCCCCATACTGAAGAAACCTAAGCCTGTCATCGTACGTTTTCTTACAAGACAAAAAAAGGATGATTTCTTGGCCCGGCTGAGGGAAATTAAAGACCTTAAAGCATGTGATGTAGGGTTTTCTAATAATACGTCTCGTATTTATTTTAACGAACATTTGACAAGTTATAAAAAATCATTACTAAATAAGGTTAAGAAAATTTCTGAAGAAAAGCAATATAAATATGTATGGGTGAAAAACTCTTCTGTATTGGTGCGTAAGAATGACACCAGTGCAGCCATCCATATTGCTTCAGAAGATGATTTAAAAAAAATTATATAATAAGATATAGCTATGTTATGTATGAGTATTTTTTTGTTATTATCATCTGCATTGTGTTATTATTATTTGAATGGCGTCGGAGAATGGTGAAACTATTTGTAACTACGAGAATATTGTATTTTACTTTACTGCTGCAGGTTAAGGGAGAGATGTTGTTACTAACTTATAATACATTACTATATTTTATTTTTATTATTTACATACATGTTTTTGTATATGGTCATAAGAGTGGTGTGGATATCGTGGTTGGAACACATTTACAGTTGAAATTTAAATATTACTGTTTAAGCATGCTTAAAAGAGAGAGGTTCCTACTATCTTTTCTTACTATTATTTACATACATCTCTTTGTATATGTTAGTGTGAGTGGTATGGATATCAAGTTAAAATTTAAATGTAACGTTTTAGGTATGTATAATGGGTCCTAGCCTAAACCTTTATTATCAAAACGTGCGTGGACTCCGCACTAAAACTTTTACGTTTTATAATAATTTATTGCTCTGCTCATATGACATCATTTGTCTTACTGAGACTTGGCTGCTGCCAAGTATATTAAATACTGAATTATTTGATGAGCGTTTCAACGTGTACAGATATGACAGAGATTACGATACAAGGACTGATAAGATGGGTGGAGGGGTAATCATTGCCACAAAGAAAGGCATTAAAATAAGTGATGTACAAATTACACCATCAAGTAACTTATTATCTGCTGATATTTAATCTTTATGTATACATGTTAAAGAACGTTCACAGATTTCTAAGATTCGATTGTTTTGTTGTTATTTCCCACAAGGAAATCTGCAGCATTTTAATGAGAATGCTTTTTATGATCAAGTTTCTCAGTATGTTACGGATTGTCCAAATGATCGGTTTATATTAACTGGCGACTTTAATGTAAGGAATGCCCAATGGTTCTTAGCGCAACAAGATGATCTGCCCACTTTAAGGTCAGCAAATGCCGATCCCTTGGTGGAATCTCTAGCAAACTTCCTATCATTTAATAACTTCGTACAGTGCAATTTTGTCCTTAATATAAATAATAGACACTTGGACTTGATTATCGGCAACTGTGATTGTATTGTAAGAAAAACGGCATATCCACTGGTACCCGAAGATGCCCATCATCCTGCTTTAGACGTATCTGTTTCCAATATCTGTTTGCATATGTTGCGATCTCCACCTAGAATATCACATAATTTTGGTTCAGCTGATTACCATTCTATTAATAACGCTCTTGCTGAGGTCGATTGGGACACTCATATCGATGATTACAATATTGATCAATCCTTGAATACGTTTTATAACATTTTAAGTAACATAATCAGTGAACATGTACCGGTTAGGACAGTTTCAAATAATAACAAATATCCAATTTGGTACACATCAGCGTTAAAAAAAATCATTAATGAAAAGTTAAAATACCATAAAAAATGGAAATGTTTCGGTAACTATAGAGATTATTTCGACCTTTGTACTGTTACGAGATAGACAAAAACGAGTGTCCAAAGAGTGTTATGAATCATACATCCAGAAAACTGAAAGTAATATTTCAAAAAACAGTAAATATTTCTGGACTTATGTTAAATCTAAGAAAGCTACAAATTCAATTCCGGATAGTTTTTATTTGGAAGATGTTGCTTCATCAGATGGAAAAGTAATTGCTAATCTATTTAATAGTCATTTTTATTCTGCATTTGAGCAGGATACTGTGTCTCCTCAAACTATATTGGACAACAAAGAAAACAGCACATCTTTAAATCTTAGTAATATAGTTATCTCGGTTGACACTGTCCGGAAATATCTAAAAAAATTTGGATATTAAAAAGGGTAGTGGGCCTGATGGCATTGCTCCCTTATTTCTTCAGAGATGCTTTAAAGAAATATGTGTTCCCTTGCATAAGCTGTTTAATGCATCTTTACGGTCCGGTGTTATGCCTTTGTTATGGAAACAACAACAATTCATTGTTGAACACACCACCGTTGAGCCAAGTCTCAGTTAAGATAATTATGTCATAATTACAAGTGGATACGGCTCTAAAAAAATTATGTGTTTTGGTGCGCAACCCTCGGACGTTTTGATAGAAAACATTAATTAACATAGCGAATTTTGATTATTAATAATTTAAAAATCATGTTTAACCAAGAAGTAGAGAAAAAATCAAGTTAAAAAATAATTTACTGAAGTTTCTCAAGCGCTGAAATGTCCTTGATGACAATGTATTCTTTATCGGTGTCTTTCCGCATCAGGATTCGGCCGTTCCTGACCCAAACCAACTTATAGCCCAGAACTCTCGCCCTGCTTCTTGCAGCCGCGAGGAGTGCTTTATTGGTGGTTGAGAGATGCTCCAGGACAAAAATTGTTTTTTTTTCACTGGTAATACCAAAGTGAGATGTGTTGAGCTTATCATCAGGATGTTTCTTGTTAAACTCAATTGCAGCTGCCAGAAAGTTGTCCCTAGTTCTAGGAGAGTTAAACTGGACTACGATTGATCTTGGTCGGTTGGTCTCACGATTAAGCTTAGCGGGTTGCTACACAGTTAAGAATTTGATCCTCCCTGACATCGCTTCCTATCGTGGAACCCAGCTGTTTAGTCAAGGATACTAACTTCTCAGTTTTGAACTCAGGTACACAGTGGATCTCCACATTGCTGCTTCTCGCGTGTTGTTCCATTTGGTTGATACGTAGACTTAAGCTGGATACAGTATTCTTCAGGGTGTCATTCTCCGTGGTTAGTTTTTTGATGGTTTCCGACCATGCTCTCATGTCTTTTTCAAAGTCATCATATTGGCCACTTAAAAAAGCTATCGATGTGTTGACAGCATGAATATCGTTCTTAACCCTATACTTGGCAGAGAATTTTACCTTTAAAAAATTAAACTTTTACTACTTCCCTATGTTAATTGGATTATAAGGATGTCAGGAAAAATAAAATAAAAAATCTCAGATTTTCAGTTTTCAGAATATATTATGTGTCTTCCAGTGCACACTGCCAAGCTCACAAGGAAAAAATGACAAAAAAAAATGTGTCTTTACATGCACACTGCCATGTAATCACTAAACTAAAAAAGAAACAATAACATAAAAATAACATTAATCTTGAAAAATATCAACAAGTTTTGAGATCTATTAGGAACTAGGTTCGATACGGTTACGATATATGACATAGTTAAACATTTTTTTTAAACAAAGTTAAACTTTCTATTATTATTTATCACAATATTCAGTCCTAATGCTCTGAGATCAAAGTTTACTTACATGTCTATCTACTATGTCACAGTATGAAAAACTACCTACTATGTAACAATATGAATACTACTTAGTATGAAAATCTACAAAGCAATTTCGCCCTTCAACTATACATAGTTGTGCGTTACACTTTGGACAAAAAAATTTGGTTCGATGTGTGGTACATTGTCTACATCTGCCTTTTGTCGTAAAAGTAGGAAGATATCCCGTTAGGTCGTAACGAGTAGCATCATCAGGCCTCTTCGCAACAGGTTTTTTTATTTTTCTCACAGTTTTGAAAAGGGCATCAGGTTGTAGATTAGAACTCCTCTCCTCTCTCCTCTCCTCTTTGTTTCTAGGCATTACTTTGGATGCTAAGCTTCAGTGGAGCCCACATATAGATAAGTTGTCGAAGAAGCTCAGTTCTGCAGCGTACGCCGTGAAAAAAATACGTAATTTAACTGACGTCGATACGGCTCGACTAGTATATTTTAATTATTTCCATAGTGTGATGTCGTATGGTATTCTGCTGTGGGGGAATGCCGCCGATATACAGACTATCTTCGTATTGCAGAAAAGAGCCATTCGATCAATTTATAACCTAAGCCCCAGGTGTTCACTCAAAGATAAGTTTAAAGAGATTAATATAATGACCGTTATTTCTCAGTATATTTATGAAAATTTATTGTATGCGCACAAAAATATTGATCTCTTCTCTAAATACAGTGATATCCATAATATTAACACTAGAAATAAAGACAGGTTCATTGTTCCTCCAACTAGGCTCCAGAAAATCAGTAAGTCATTTAAGTGTCAATGTATACGCTTTTACAATAAAATCCCAGGTCATTTCCAACATTTAAGTCATAATAAATTTAAGTCATACATTAAGCAAAAGCTTTGTAAAAAGGGTTACTATACAGTTAAGGACTATATGGAAGACAAAAATGCTTGGGATTGAGCTACTCTCGTTAACAGGGTTATTTTTATTAAAGTATTGTGTATTGTGCAGCCACTGATGTTGCATTTAGCATCTACTTATAACAACCCTAAAATTAATCTTGCTATCTTATTGCCAGGCGGTCAAAGCTTGTCAAGCTCACTCAAATGTCCTGCTGATGGTGTCGTTGTGTGACGGGCCGTTTTATTCCCTACAACATGGTTGAGTCGAACGGCGCTGATACACACGTCATGCCCGTGAACGGGTGCTGTCTGTAGGGGCTGGTCGGTTTTTACTTGCTATGGCAATGTTTTGTTATTTATTGGGTCACATCAAACTGCATAATGCAAACTACACAGAACAGAATTGTTAATGTTATTGAAGAATAATGATGTAAATATGTTTTTTTTTAGGTGTCTGGGACTCCTTGATGGTTCCTCTTCACATGACCCACTTTTGGGACACATTGTGTATCCGAAATGTAATGTGACAATGTTATTTTGAGTGTTGACATCTTAATTGTTATGACATTTTGATTGTTATCACATTTTCATTGTTATGACATTTTAATTGTTGACATTTTAATTACTCTTTTATTATTGAATTGAATTTTGACATCCATGAATTTGTTACTATTTTGCCGCGATATTCAAGAGATTTCATAAAAAAAATATATAATTTGTAAATGTGAGTACCATGTAGGCTTTTGATACATGATAATTAAACAAGCTTATTATAGTCTGGAGGCTTTGGGAACTTCATTAGACCTACACGAATGTCCTGCTGATCTGGTATGGTCGTGCGACAGGTCGTTGAGCTCCCTAAATTATGGTTGAGTTACACGATGACTGATGCATGCGTGCCGTCAGTTGGGACTGGTCTACTCAAAGCTGCAATGGTTCTTTCCTCAAAAGGCCATTTCAGACATTACCCTACATCGTACCACTCACATATAAGTGTTCTTCCATGTCTGGACTTTAAAAGAGACCATGATTCTCTGAGTTTGTTTCGGTGTTTCTTCTCAGAGGTCGTCAGTTAGGAAATGCCGAAGCCATCTAGCTAAAAAAAAAACCCCAAACCATTGACATGTAAAAGTATCTCTAAAGATCTACTTGCAGAATAAAAAAAAAAAAAAAAACGCATCAATAACTTGCTTTAACTGTAAAGAAGTAGGTCATTTTAGTAACAAGTGTACACAAAAGCTGCTGAGATGTAACATATGTAAAAGGCTTGGCCATGTAACGATCGATTGCCCGCAGCTGTCCAACGAAAACAGTAAAGATACTTCTAATACAGTAAAGAAAGTTATGAAAGTCGATGTTGATGACACTGGTAATGAGAAATACTTGATTTCGCTAAAGGTTAACGGTATTCTACTTAAAGGGTATGTAGATTTAGGCAGCCAGTGCACATTAATACAATGTAGCGTAGCAAAATCATTAGGAATTTGTTGGTCAGTAGGCGAGTTACCCGTTATGAGAGGATTAGGTAATAATATCGTTGTACCAATAGGAATGGCGCGAGTAAAGATAGATAATATAGTAGAGATGGTTGACGTTTATGTCGTTGATGATGGTATAATTAAATATCCCGTGTTAGTTGGTCACAGTTTTACGGAAAAACCCGGAATCATTATTACAAAAACCACAAACTCCTTAATCTTTAGCAGGGAAGAGATTAACAAATTGCGGTTATTTATTAAGGCAAATGTTGAGATTCAACCAAATCAAATGACTATGATTCCTGTTTTCTCTGATAGAAGCTACTCTGGGTCCGTTTATGTTAGGGGTTCATTAAGAGGTCTTCCTGGCAAAGAATTTTACTTACTGCCAGTTGAATACTACCTTGAAAACAGTTTCGGGGCACTCCTAGTCCAAAATTTTAGCGATAATGTACTGTTGCTAAATAAAGATACGTTGGTTAGTCGAGTTTATAGAACTGAAAATCTACTGTTTGAGGGAGCACAACTTTATAACAGCCTACCTAACGAAATCAAAGCATGTTGTAAACTAAAAATGTATAAAAATAAACTAAAAGTACATATTCAAAAATAAGTATTGTTAAATCCACTTTGAATACCTGTAGTACAGTTATGTATTGGTTTGTGTAATTTGTAAATTTTAATAACTTAAGTAAGACTAGACTAGAGCTAAGATATATATATTTATAATTTAATTTGTCGAATCTCATTTTAAGTGAACTATGTTCTTATGAGAAAATAAAGTTCTTTAAACCCAAAAGGGGTTTGAAATCAACGTGTTAGATTTTAGCAACCATGATACTAGTTCCGATCTGAATTATGGCAGTCACTTATCTATGGATGAGGTAATTAGGTTGAAGTCACTACTAAAGAAGTACGAGGGTTGTTTTTCCTCTGGTTTAGCCGATCTAGGGTATACTAACGTAGTACAGATGGAGATAGAATTGAATGACGCGAAGCCGGTGGTTTACCGTCCCTATAGACTCTCATATTCAGAACGTGAATTGGTTCGAACAATGGTGAAGGAGATGATCGACGCCGATATCGTTTGCGAGTCTAACTCACCCTATGCGAGTCCTATTCTTCTTGTGAAGAAGAAGACTGGTGAGAAGAGGCTTTGCGTCGATTACAGAGCCTTAAATAACAAGACTCGTAAAGAACACTATCCCTTACCACGGATCGACGACCAATTAGATAGGTTATCAGGCCATTCCGTTTTCATTAGTCTAGACCTTGCATCTGGGTACTACCAGATTCCAATATCAGAGGGTTCACAAGAACTCACGGCTTTTGTGACACCAGACGGTCAGTACCAGTATAAAAGAATGCCTTTCGGGTTAGCGAATGCTCCTTCAATTTTCCAAAGAGTAATGAATAAAGTTCTCTCTGACTTGAAATACGTTGTGATTTACATGGATGACATCCTTATTCCCGCTAGTACATATGATGATGGTTTAACACGTTTAGAGGAAGTTCTCCAGCATTTAAAGAATGCAGGACTAACTCTCAAATTAAAGAAGTGCCATTTCTTCCAAAAGGAAATAGATTTTTTAGGGTTTTGTGTATCTGGAGAAGGCATACGTCCCGGATCGCGTAAAACAATCGCAATTTCCAATTTTCCTGTACCCAAAAACGTACATGATGTAAGACGTTTTATAGGACTTGCGAGTTTTTTTCGTCGATTCGTCAAAAACTTCGCAATAGTAGCATGCCCATTAACGAATCTTTTAAAATCCAAATTTGAGTGGAAATGGACCCCAGAATGCATGACTGCTTTTAACACACTCAAAGAGAGGCTTGTAGAACGACCTATAATAGCTTTGTTTGATGCGCGATTAGAGACCGAGTTACATACCGATGCATCAAAGATAGGTATCGCAGGCATTCTTATGCAGCGAGGCAGTGACACCCAGTTAAGGCCTATAGCCTACTACAGTCGAAAAAATTCAGGAAATGAGCAAAAACTCCACTCTTTTGATCTAGAGACTTTGGCCGTCGTTGCCTCTTTAAGTCGATTCCGTGTTTATTTACTGGGAATACAATTTAAAGAAAAAGACACCGACGATACTAATACACATGTGATCGACGTATTGCAAGTAGAGGCAACCGATTGGATTGCGACCGTACAGAGTAACGACGAAGAGATAAAGCGAATTCGAGAAATTCTTCTCGACGATGCAACGAAGTTCGTTGCCGATGTACGAAAGAATTATCAGCTAAAGGGTGACTACGTATACCGTATCTTAGATGATGGAATTCGTTGGGTGGTACCGAGGGGTGTTAGGTGGCAAGTTTTGCGTATGAACCACGATGATGTAGGGCATTTTGGCTTTGATAAAACGCTGAGTAGATTAAAAGCAACATTTTGGTTCCCGAAGATGCGTCGATTTACAAAAAAATATGTATCATCATGCTTACAATGTGCATACCATAAAGCACCGTCAGGCCAAAAGGAAGGGCTATTACACCCCATCCCAAAAATAGAAATCCCATTTCATACATTGTATGCGGACCATCTCGGCCCGTTTGTTCGTTCTAGGAGGGGCAATATGTATATCTTAGTCATTGTTGATGCATTCACAAAATTTGTTAATATACGTGCCGTGAAGGATACAAAAACGTCAAATGCAATCAAAATATTTCATGAGTACTTTAGTTATTTCGGTGCTCCATCCAGGCTAATTACAGACCAGACCAGACATGTACCTTGTTTTACCAGTAGGAAGTTCAAAGAGTTTACAGAAAAATTAAACATAAAACACATATTGAACGCGGTGGCTACTCCTAGAGCGAATGGACAGGTCGAGAGGTTCAATCGAACTATATCTGATGCGTTGAGCACCAAGTGTCATGGTAACAATGAAAATACATGGGATGATTATGTTGGGGATATTCAATTAGGTATAAATACGACTGTAAGTAAAACTACAGGCAAGAGTCCCTCAGAATTATTGTTCGGGTTCAAATTAATTTCTACATCGGAAAATATGTTGGGAGATGCGATTTCTGAAACAACTCAATTAGTTAGTGGCGACGATGTAATGCAACTGAGGTCCAATGCTAAAGAGAAAATCGATAAGGATCAGGAAAAGGCAAAAGCTAGGTTTGACAAAAACAGAAAAATATCTAAGTCATACAATGTAGGAGATCTCGTTAGAATTGAAAGGACAGTCATTGATAAAGAGCATATAGGTAAATCCAAAAAGCTTATACCAAAATTTCAGGGCCCGTACCGAATCGTAAAAACTTTACCCAATGACAGATTCTTAGTAGAGGACACCCCACTAACTAGGAAAGGAAACAAACTATACGAAAACATAGTTGCGATTGATAAAATTCATCCTTGGCTTAATTTTAACGATTATTCCAGTGATGAGAACGAAAATGATATTAATGAAAGTGAAACTGATAATGAATAATTAAATTAGGCATTAACATTAGAATTGATGAATTTTGATGTATTTTTAACTACTTATTACATTCCTATTGTTATTACGATGTAAGCATACTAAATAATTATTGAATTATTAAGATGATTGACCATTTTGTATAATTGTGCATTGTAATAACTATTTGATTGCTGAGGTGAGATGAAATTGATTTTGATTGAGACTTAGGAATAATTCGTGCAGATAATGAATGGAACTGTGACTTAGTTTCGCACAGACTATGATCATAGATTGAAATAGTGATATGAGCACGGGCTATGAACAATCAGTACAGAAACGAATGGTATCAAGTGATTGATATCGTACAGATGATTGTAGACCATAGCAGACCGTGCAAGATTTGTGTTTACATAGCTTATTATGAGCATTGACTATGAGCGATTAGTGCAGAAACGAATGATATCGAGTACAGATATCGCACAGATGATTGCATATCATAGTGGATCTTGCGAGATGCGAGTCTTAAACTTCTTTAATATGTCATAATCCATTGTACTAGAAAATATGAGATGATAATTATGTAATTAATTAATATATAGATTTATTATTGTATATTTACTAAAGTTTTGTTTGGAATATTAATTTTCTTGAAGTGAGGGGACTCACTTATTAAGGGATGGCCGAGTTGTAAGAATAACAGTGTTATCATATTCATTATTTAGGTTAACTACTAATGTTACTTGTGCCAGTGACGAGTATCTGTCAGCTGTCATAGAAACGGTAACAATCTTATATTGTCGCCTGGCAACACTGACGGATACCCGTCCCTAAAATAGTGACCGACTAAGCGAACGACTGAATGTTTAATGTCGAGTGAATGAATATTGTTGAACATCATTTTTTAATTGTAACGATTTTTGCTTTCGCAAGTCACTTTTGGTCGGACCGTCGAACAGACTGTTGATTCGAAAATTATATCGAGGAATATCTACCCAATCGTGGTTTCATTTCTGAGTTGAAGCTAAGTTCCTACAGTAGTTTTATCGAAAAATAAGTTTGAAGTTACTCGTGCATTTGGACAAATACTGGGTAGGAGTCGTGAAACTCCTGTTAACTTACAAACTGATAAGGATAACTTTATAACAACAATTTTCAAACTCTTATGAAAAAGCACAATATTAACCATTATTCGTCATTCTCCACTAAAAAAGCATCAATTGTAGAGCGACTGATTAGAACTGTAAAAAATAAATTATATAAATATTTTAGTTTCAATGGAAATTATAAGTTGATAGGTCTACCGTTGGAAGATATATGTATTTAAAAGATTTAACAACACGAAACATCGCACTATCCAATTTAAGCCAATTGATGTGAATAAATCAAATGAATCAGCAATAAAAGAGAATATAAAAAAAATATTCAATCATGACTTTGTTCACTGGAAGCCTAAATTCAAAGTTGTTTTTTTTTTTTTTATGGGATAGGAGGGCAAACGAGCAGACGAATCGCCTGATGGTAAGCGATTACCGCCGCCCATGGACACCCGCAACACCAAAAGGAGTCACGAGTGCGTTGCCGACCTTTTAAAAGGGGATTGGGCCTCCGGTAACCTCACTCACTCAGCAAAACACAACGTAAGCGTTGTTTCACGCCGGTTCTTCTCAACCAGAATCTTCTGCTAGAGGCAAAGGACAAATCTTGCTGAAAGCTCGACGTATTACTCCACCCGCTGTCCTGACATCCGCTACTCGGTTAATGCCATCTTGTCCAGGGCGAACTGCGATGATTCGACCCAGTTGCTATTTTAATGGAGGAAGGTGATCTTCTTTGATGAGCACGAGAAAGAAAGAAAGAAAGAAAGAAAATGTATTTATTGGCACAAAAACGAGAAGGTCACATGAGAAAACATAAATTTTATAAAACTAACAATATAACTACCTAGTCATTGTGCCAAAAGGGCCACAGCTCAGCATAATGTCAGCAGTGATAGGGACTACCACCTGACGCTGATTTTCAGCTGCAACCCACGGGTGCCATACGCTCGAACGACAAATACTCTAGTAATTATTTTTACCATAATACTTACGTAAAAGTATACTAAAAAATTACATACATAAAACATTAAATAGTGCTAAATAAATAAATGATTGTAAAATAGAAAATGATTTATTATTGAAATATATTATGTCAAAAGATGTTGGTTGAGGGTTAAGTTATTGCAGCTGCGTGGCTACTATACTACGCTTAGAGGCAATGCTGAGCGCAAGCAAAAACTAAAAGCAACACTAAATGGCGGAAGTATTAAGCCGAACATTCTCATACTGCTTCTGATATTGAAGTAGATATGCTTTCAGTCTTGTTTTGAACGTTGAGGAACCAGTACATGTTTTTATTGGTGGGGGAATGTTGTTCCAACACTTAGTTGCTGCATACCGAAAACTGCCTCTAAAAGCCGCCCCTTTATGCTGCGGGATGGAAAGTTGTTGTGCACATTTTCTCCCCTCCCTCTTGCTGTGCCTACTGGTCCAAGTTAATTTATTATATAAGTACGAACACCAAATAATAAACTCGCTAGATGAAGTTTGCGCCGAGCATTCATTTTCAATATGTTGTTCCGATTTAAAAAAGGCGTTACGTAGCTTTTCATGGGTATATTGAAGCAAAAACGTGCGCAGGAGTTATGTAGTCTCTGTATTATCCGCTCGGTTTTAGAAAGGAGTCGCGGGCCATATACTACATCAGCATAATTTAGCTTAGACAATACCAAAGACTCCACAAGCAAAATCCGCAATTCTTCACTTAAATACGGCCTCGCTTTATATAGAACCTTTAGCCGATAAAAGCAATTTCGGACGGCTTCAGATATGTGTCTATTAAAACGAAGGTCAGCGTCCATAATCAGGCCAAGATTGCGCGCTTCATAGACACGTTCTACTGGTTCACCCATGATCGTGACAGCATTGGCGGTGGATTTTATTTCTGATAACTGGGTTTTGGTTCCGAAAAGTATATATTTTGACTTTGCTGGGTTCAGTACAAGACAGTTATTTGTCGCCCATTGCACTATACGCTCCAGGTCTTCATTTAGTTTTTTTAATGCTTCATCAAAATCTCCTGGTTTAAAAGATATATAAACTTGCGTATCATCAGCGTATATATGATACTTACATTCTTTAATACTCTCAGTTATATCAGCACAATACATTATGAATAAGATCGGCCCTAATATTGAGCCCTGCGGGACTCCTCTGTTTACTGAGCGGTAGCTCGAAGAAACAGTTGAGCCGTCCTTGCTTTGCAATTCTACATACTGCACACGACCACTCAGGTAGCTATCGAACCACTTTATTGTTTCTGTAGCAAACCCATAAAAAGCCATTTTAGACAGTAATAAGGAAATGTTCAAACAGTCAAAAGCGCGGGAAAAATCGAGCAATACTAATAAAGTACACATTCCAGCATCCTGTGCAGACAATATATTGTCAGTAACATCCAGCAGTGCTGTAGTAGTACTGCGGGACTTTCTGAAGCCTGACTGGAAGTCAGGTAGAATATAGTTTTTCTCCAGAAAAGCTACCAGTTGTGTACATACCACCTTTTCCAGACTTTTAGATACCACAGGCAGTATACTAATGGGTCTCAAGTCTTTAATATCTGTTGCAAGAGGCTTCTTTGGTAATGGGCGAATCTTGGCAACCTTCCATGCGTTCGGGTACGATGATGATTTGATAGACGTGTTTATGATAGCTGTTAAGGCGTCTAAGGTTGTTGGCAAAGTCAGAAGAACCATATTGATACTGATACCGTCATATCCCGCCGCATTCGTCTTTATATCGCTCAGAAACTTTGCAATTTGTGATTGTGTTGTAGGTGTTAACTGGAAGGTTGAACTGTTATCTCGTCGAAACTCATAATATGTAAGACTAGAAATACTAACTTCTGTATTACCAGGAATATCTAGAAAGTGGTCACAAATTTTATCCGGATTATCGAAACACGTGGGCAGTTCATTGTCGTTTTTAGGCGGAATCAAAGTGGACTTTAAATTCTTCCAAAGCAAACAGGGGTCTTTTATTTTGCTGTTAATTTCCTGTCTGTAATATGCTAGCTTTTCAAGGAAAAGAGATTTAATGACAAGCGACTTTAACTCTTTGTAATATTTTTTTTTAGTTTCTTGTTTTGTTCTACGGTACTCAGCGTGAGCCTGGTTTCTAAGATGCATCATTAGTCTGATATTTTCTGTTATCCATGGGTGAGGATCATCTCTAATAATGCATGTTCTAGTAGGCGCGTGTATATTCATAAGTGCAATTATGGTTGTATTAAATTGATCGACCATGTCATCAACATTTTGCAATAATTTTATATTGTTCCAGTTAATCAAATTAAGATCTTGTTCGAAAGATTCCATCGAAATTCCTTTGATAGGTCGATAACATATGGTCCTTGGTCTAATTTTACTTCTTTTTAATGTAATTTCGCAGGTTACTAATGCATGTGCACCTAGGTCAGGTATTATTTCCACCGACACGGAACGTGTTTTAATATTGGTACATATGAGGTCAATTAAAGTATCTCCGTGTACTGTAGTGTGTGTAGCTGAACGCACTACTTGTTTTAGGCCCAGACAATTTAAAAACGTATAGAGTTTTTCTTTTTTTGGATCGGATTCATTAAGAATGTTAATATTAAAATCACCCATTAACATAATGTATTCACACTGAGCTAAAGAATCCAAAGAGCAAGATACAGCATCCACAAACAGATCGACGTCTTGCCAGGGCGGACGGTAAGCCGTGCCTATGGCTATCCTTGACCCACATACACTGAGTGTTAGCCACATTTGCTCCACCGAGCCATGCTTTGGGTCCATAGGATGTGGATGACTGCGGGCATTTACACCGCGCTTAATATAGAATCCGACACCGCCACCCCGACCCCCCTTGACAGACGTCGGACGAGGTATATGGCGTAACCGATATCCAGATACTGAAGGGGCACGCCCTTCCTCACCATTCCGCAACCACGTCTCATTGACAGCGATGAGATCGAATTCATGTCGGTTTATAGCTGCGGTAAACTCGTCATGTTTAGTACCTAAAGAACCCGCGTTCCAAAGTCCGAACTTAAGAAAAGTCGAAGACATTATAGATGTGGAGCAATCCCATTAAAAAATGTATACAAAATAGTATCAGACATCTGTAATTTAATTGTAAGGTGAAATATGAAAATAATATATATGTGGTGCGCAAGGTTATAAAAAGGATATAGAAGAAACGTAAAATTAATTATTATTATGTAGTTCAGGGTTAATATGTCAACGGTTAGAAGGGGTCGATATCGTCTGGCACCGTGAGCTACATATGCTACCAAAAAATCTGAGAGGAAAGTTAAAAGACACTTAATAAATATTTGAAAAATAACAAATACAAAAAAATAAAGGTATGTAGAATTTCGAAAGTAAGTTATCAGTATATAACGTAAGGTGTAATAACAGTATATAACGTAAGTTAATAGTATATATGAGTAACATTTATAGTACAGTGGCATGCTGATATAACTCAATAAATTAAATAATAAACAAACCAATGAGTAGCTTATAACAGGTGACAAACCTATTGATTGCCAAAAAATCGCGTAATATCGTCTTCAGATTTGATATTTACTGCAGACTTGCCCTCCTCCTTACGTGCAAGTATACGCCCATCTTTGGTCCAGACATGCTTCCATCCCAAGCGATTAACAGCTTGTCGCGTCATGTAGAATAGCTGCCTGTTGGTTTTTGTCAAGCGCTCATTTACATAAACATGGCCAACCGCCCCCGCCACTTGAATGTCAACCGTAGTTAAGTTTACGGCGCACTCGTGCATCATGCAGTAGACGGTCTCGCGTCGCGCGTCTCGCCAGTCGAACGATGATGATGCGCGGGCGGGGCGCTTGGCCGTCGTCGACACGGTTTCGCAGTACATTTCCTACACGTTTCGCAAAGACAACGTCGCGCTTGTCAGAAAGGGGCTATATGTTACCTATTATTACCTATATATACATATGTAAATGTCAGGATTATGATATTATCAAAGTTATAACTATGAGACCCAGTTATTGGTAATCTGCTAATAAAATAATTATTGGAAATACTTGCTATGGATAATTATAAGGAATGAAACAATGCATAAATTGATTTTAACGTAATATATTTCTCAATGGAAAGAATCTAATATATTTCAATCTGATCATTAATGCTCGGTTCCAAATAGTGTACTATGGAGAAGAACCGGCAAGAAACTCCATAGCCATATTCATTTGATAATTAAAGTACAGTCCAACATAAAACAACTTATAACAACTATCACATAATTTGTATCAAATAGGAACATAGAACACAGCATAGTAACAATGGCATAATAACACAGCATAGTAACAATCAGAATACTTAACTTTAACATCCAGAAGCCGATCCTTGACTAACTGTAACTCGTAACTATAACTCCGATGAAACTAACCGATTTTGAGGAATACCTCATTTTCATCTGTCTGTCAACGGACAAGTAACTTATGAGTGTAATTGCTCCTCGAATAATATTGAAAATACGTGCTAAAAGTGTGTTTATGTGCAATTAAAAGTGCAAACTGTTTGTGTTATCATTATTACAATAAGCCTGTGGCAATAAATCAGTGTTTTGGTTCACGTTTTATCGAATCCAGACCAAATTAAATCATAAAATATTTCCATCTACCGCCACAGCAGTAATCAACCAGTGTACTGCCGTAAAACGCGTAAGCGCCCCAGATTTCATGGCGCTTACAACACTTTTTGCATGAGCCTAATCAAACAACTAGAAGTAGACGTCGCGTCGTACTTGCACTGTGGGCCTTTATTAGCGTGCGTTTTGTGCTTTGGGGCTTTAGTAGTGTGCTGTTTTAAAATAGGAAAATATTTTTTTTTTTTTTGAAACAAACTGCTGAGCCATTCTGCAATTTATTCTTACTAAGCTGGTTCGGAGGAGGTAGCTTGGTATTGGACTCCTATCTTGAATTTTGAAATTGTCGTCACTACACCAACACTATTTTCTATTAATAACTGAGACAAGAATACAAAATGTCACGTGTACAGAGAACGCCTCCACCTGTTACGGAACCGAATGTTTCATCGAAAGCATCAGAACGTAACACAGGGGATACTTGTGATGCTTATACTAATGTATCCTACCGACAAAAACGACCGCGGGTAGCTGATTCACCAAAAAGTGATACGGTTACGGACACCGCGAGTAACGATTCACCGAGTCTAGCTCACGACGGACAACAAATCACCTTCGATGATAATGTACTGGCAAAAATCCGTCGTGAAATTGAATCTACAATTACATCGCAATTACAACTATCACTCAAGGCATACTTCGCGGATGAATTCAATATAATCAAGAATAGTTTAAGTATGCTCGGTGATCTTAAAGACTCTGTCGCTTTCATGAGCGAAAAATTCGATGAAATAAAGGCTGAATTTGATAGCAATAAGGAGATTATTAAGCTACTTAAAGCTGAAAACGACGATCTCAAAAAATGTGTGGCGAACATGTCCGAACGCGTAAACGCACTAGAGCAATACTCACGTCAAGACAATATTGAAATAAATGGTATTCCTGAAAATAAAAATGAGAATATTATTAGTACCGTATTGCAGTTGGGTAAGGTTATATCACATAACATCAAAGAACAAGACATTCTGTCATTCACCCGTACTAGAAAGTTAGATCCTCAGAGCGGCCGACCACGTTCAATCATCATCAAACTAAGAAGCTCTAGAGTTCGAGATGAGATACTAACGTCAGTCATGAAGTTCAATCGAACTCATAAGCAGGACAAGCTAAACTCTAGCCACCTGGGATATGGTGGCACTAAATCACCTATCTTCGTCTCAGAACACCTCTCACCCTCGAATAAGGCCATTCACGCTGAGACAAGAAAAATGGCACGTGAGAAAGGTTACAAATACGTATGGGTTCGTGACGGTCGCATACTTGTCCGCAAGGATGATGGACATAACGCAAAGCAAATTAAATCACTGCAAGCTGTCTCACTGCTTTGATTTTGGGCTAAAACACATGGACAAATCATTATGTAAGTAGTCTTTATAAAATTCACTATTTATTACCAAAACCTTAGAGGTATGCGTACGAAACTACACGAAATTAACATGGCAGTAGGTATCAGTCAGTATGACGTCATTGTCGTAACTGAAACATGGCTGAACAATAACATCTTTGAAGGAGAAATCTTCAACCCCTCATATAACGTGTACCGAAGGGACAGAGTGTCTAGTGCTTTGAAAGGTAAGGAGGGTGGAGGAGTATTAGTTGCGGTGTCCAAATCACTCGACTCTACTCGAGCCTGCCAATGGGAAACCGATGAAGAAGACCTCTGGGTCCAGTTAAAACTGAATAATGGGAAAAAGCTTAATCTTTGTGCAATATACCTACCGCCGCCAGTGAGACAACAGAATCTCGAAAAATTCCTGAATGCTGCATCAAGCGTTATTGAGATGACTAGAGAAGAGGTAGTAA
Source organism: Acronicta aceris (assembly GCA_910591435.1). Taxonomy (NCBI): domain Eukaryota; kingdom Metazoa; phylum Arthropoda; class Insecta; order Lepidoptera; family Noctuidae; genus Acronicta; species Acronicta aceris. The sequence goes on along the minus strand of OU342757.1, from coordinate 13,684,835 downwards.
TTGTAGGCGATTTTAACCTGGGGCTTATTAACTGGGATCTAGATGAAAGTTTATATAACACCACCTGTACTGTTCCTTCTAATTATAACAATTCTTTAGGCTACTTATTAGTTGACTTTATGTCCTTAAATTTATTACATCAACTCAATCCCATAAAGAATTGTAAAAACCGAATCTTGGACCTAGTCTTATCGAACGTGCAAACTGGATTAGTGAAAATGAGTGATACTCCTTTAGGTAAAGTAGATAAATTCCACCCACCTTTAGAGATAGATTTTGAATTTGTAACGAGCGCTGCTCTGAGATCATATCAGTCGTACAGCTTGAACTATCACGCAGCCGATTACGCATTAATTAATAAAAGATTGAGCAAAGTGGACTGGATACAGCTACTTACACCGGGCTCAAGTGTCGATCAAATGGTCACATCCTTCTACGGGGTTTTAAAACCCATTGTTGATGAACTCGTTCCCAAACGCAATAATCGTAGTTTAAATCACCCTCAGTGGTATTCGAAATCCCTAATTAAGATCTTAAACGAGAAAGAGAAACTAAGAAAGCGTTTTAAAAAGTACGGAAATCCACGCGACGAGCTCGAGTATAAAATGCTGGATGGCAGGGCCCGCGCTCACATAAATGATTGCTATACTAAGTACGTAAATACTATAGAGAGCAGCATCCGGTGTAATCCAAAAAGCTTCTGGTCATTTATCAAGGCTAAAAACAAAAATCGATCCACAATGCCATCTGAAATAAAAAGGAATGACTCAATTGCCACAACTGGTTATGATATATGCAAACTTTTCGCCTTGCAATTCTCATCCACTTTTACAGCATGTGCCCATCAGAATGAGTCTAATGCATCATTCACTGATAGATTTCCGCAACAGTCATTACACACAATAAATTTTACCCAACAAGATATACTCAAGTCGTTACACAAGCTTGACACAACTAAAGGAGCTGGTCCGGATGGGCTTCCTCCGATCTTTATTAAAAAGTGTGCGCAAAATCTCGCTTTCCCATTGAAAACTATATTTAACAGATCCCTGTCAACATCAGTTTTTCCTGCGGAATGGAAAAAAGCGAATGTTGTGCCGGTTTACAAAAAAGGTGACAAAACGGATGCTGCTAACTACCGGCCTATTTCGATTCTCTCGGTATTCTCAAAGATATTTGAGTCTTTGATCTGTCCCATACTGACATCACACATAAAGGTCCAAATTGCCCCTCAGCAGCATGGGTTCCGTGCTAACAAGTCGACCGTTACAAACCTAGTGTCATATGTGAACGATCTATCAGCATCTGTTGATCAGGGGTTGCAAATAGATGCTGTTTACACTGATTTCAGTAGTGCCTTCGACAAAGTCGACCACAAAATACTACTGTCAAAACTGCAACAACATGGTGTTCACGGGTTTCTACTGGAATGGTTCGGATCATATCTAAACAAGCGAATGCAAAGAGTCGTTGTAGGAGGCTACCACTCAGATGAATATATAATGACCTCGGGAGTTCCTCAGGGTTCGCACGCTGGCCCTATTCTGTTTGTTATATTCGTAAACGACATAACAGACTGCATTCACTACAGTCAGTGTTCATTGTTTGCGGACGACCTCAAGATCTATCGCACAATTGTCACACCTGAGGATGCGTTACTTCTGCAACATGATCTGAACTCAGTGCAACACTGGTGTGTCATTAACAGGATGATATTAAATGCAAATAAATGTCAGCACATCACATTCACGCGTAAAAAGCACAGAATACCAACGGCCTACTCGCTTTCAGGAATTACACTCCAAAAAGTTGAGTTGATTCGTGACCTAGGTGTACTACTTAGCAGTGATCTATCATTTGGACCACACATCGATTCTATTGTAGCCAAAGCCGGTAAGATGCTTGGTTTCATTAAAAGAACCTGCCAAGATTTCAAAAACACATATGCTCTAAAAATATTATATAACTCTCTAGTGCGTAGCATACTTGAATATGCATCCCAGGTCTGGAACCCACTATACAATGTTCACATAAACCGCATAGAACGGATCCAAAAAACCTTCACTCGGCATTTGAGGTTTAGAGATCATAGTTGTCCCTATAGAGCCTGTTACTCAAAACGATTAAAACACTTCAAACTGCCCTCCCTTAAACAAAGAAGAATGATATCTGACATGACACTCCTATATAAGGTCGTGAATGGTATTACATCCACCCCTGAACTAGTTGGACAGCTCAGCTTAAATGTACCCCGTCAATGTCTACCAAGATCAGTTAGAACGGTTACAACTTTTGTATCTAGAAGTTGTCGCACTAACCTAGGACGCTCCGCACCCTTAAACAGGCTGACAAACTGTTATAACTCAGAGTGCTCCAATATTAATAGTATAGATATCTTCTCGGACACCTTGCCTAAATTTAAGTCCAGTATCACTCGGCTCACTGATAGGTTTTAGGTTCTGGTTTATAGGTCTGCTTAGATTATAAATTATATTGTATTGTTATTGTTACCGATTAATCGATTGTTGGCAACCCAGTGACCGGTAGCAGCCACCCCAGCGCCTCCTACCGGACGACCGTGATCACTTACCTAGCTACTGTCAGTACGAGAAGATAAAAAGACTGGACACCAACGGCTCGCTCTCTTTTTACTTCGGATTTCGTGTGAAACAGTTGCTCTGTTAGATTGTATTGAAATTAGATTAAATTATTGAAGTATATGTAAGTTATTTATAGGTTATCAGTTTATCAAATAATAAGGTATTTTAGCTATTTGTTTCTACTCAACTCTCAGTGTTGCCTTCAGCCTAGTTAGTTTATATCAGAAGCGGGATTAGCGTTGGTTCAAACATAATATGGCATAGGTGAGCACAGTCTACCAAATTTTGTGATCGATTATTGAAACGGTAAACACCAAAATCTGGTGAGTGTTTTAATTTTGACAATATTCGGGTATCGAATGTTCATTGGTAAAGTTTAATGAAAAACATATCTTGTGTTGACTCTTAAATTTTAAAATATATAAAATCGAGTGACTACACTTGAGTACTAATCGGTAGAAATGTTATATTTTATCGTTGCTAAATTGCATTAAGATTTCTGTTGCTATGGTAATTACGAGAGAATGAGGGTAATCGCACATGTCGCACAATGTTCATCTTCGAAAAAAGTTAACGGATATAATTATGAAATTTATTATTTTTATTATATTATAAAATTATGTCTACTAAATATGTCCCGGTTTAAATGTTTTATCGTACCCACCAATAGGTAATTTGTTACTGATTTTTATATCGTTATTTCTTAATGATACTTGTGAAATCACAACATTGGAATACTGAAGTCTCTGATTGGAAAGAGTTATGCAATAATTTCTTGGTATAAAGTAAAACTACCGCCATAGGCGGGTCCCTACTAATGTGAAATTACAGATTACTGAGCAGTGATTACGTGTGAGTGCAACTACTGAGCTAGCTTCGGAGGTCAACCCGTAGCTTCAGTAGCTGCTGGAGAATCGAGGCAGGAATGCTGCCGTGATGTTGTATCTTGGTGAAATCGGTGACCAATTTGCTTATGTCTAAATTTGTTTGATGATAATGATGATGATGATGTTGATGCAAGTGATAAAGGTGATCATGGCTAAAATCATTGAGATTTACAATTGAAATTGGGATGGCCGAACGGTATTGGTTTTTATTGCAAAATGTAACCAATGTACCTAACCATCATATTGTTAATGTTAATAATAATAACTGCACAAGTTATGTAAAAGTCAATGTTGTTTGATAATGCCTCTGTCCAAACACGTATGTGTTCCGCATTTATTGACACTGGTAGTAGCTGTTCCATCATTAGGGAAAATCTGTGTAGAGAGTTATTGATACCAATAGCTACCCTAGCGCCCCTGTGATCTTGCAAGAGTTTTCAAACAATAGCATACAAACTGTAAATATCTACAAAAGTTCAAGTAAATATTAAATTACGATTCGGTCAACTTAGAAAATATGGAGTTTTATGTTTTGAACGAACTGTCGGATTGTGATATATTATTAGACAGAAATATAACTGAACGACATGACATAATGTACTCGCGAGTGGGTCACAAAATATTTATTTTTGTAATAATGCTTTTATTTTTTCTAATTATTCTGCTCCATTCAGCGTTTAGGTTTACTGCATTCTAATATTTTTGCTACAAATATTTGTCAAGTTTATTATTATGACATAAATTGTACTTGTTTCTGGCACATTATAGCTTTTGTGACATTACTCGCACTCGACAGCACTTGATACTCATGTCAATTGAAATCTGTCAAAGGTGTTTCCTAAGCCTAAAGGTGCATCTGGAAAAGATAGATGGACGTAGCCTAAGCCTAAAGGTGCATCTGGAAAAGATAGATGGACGTAGCCTAAGCCTAAAGGTGCGTCCTGACGATGAGGATCTTGGAGCTGGGAGAATCTAAACAGTGAAATTACCTAAGTCTAAAGGAAATTTTCACGTTGGGGCCGAGTAGACTTGCTAATTATGAATCGTGCCTTGTTTGACATGATGACCGACTCGGGTTATTGTTAAACTATGAGCATAATTGTACAAGTGATATATGTATATGTTTACAGAATCGAACCTACTCGACTGCTACAAAAATAATTATCCAGGTGGAGTGAGCGTGCCCGGGGCTGGCACGGTGCAGCATGGCCGTGTTGGCAACCCAGTGACCGGTAGCAGCCACCCCAGCGCCTCCTACCGGACGACCGTGATCACTTACCTAGCTACTGTCAGTACGAGAAGATAAAAAGACTGGACTTGCCGTTCCCACTGTCACGACAAAGTGTCGTCACTGCACTGCATGTCGTAGACGACATTAAATTGTGTCGTTCTAAATGTGAACACCTCCATTTAAACATATAAGCCGCGACACTTAAAACTACACGATTATCTGTCGTCACGACACGGTGGGAACGCGCCCTTACTGTAAAAGCTGTGCACGCCTGTAACTGACTCACTTGCACAGGATAACTTATGGAATATTACCCTTTTGTAAAAATTTGTAAATGAGTTGTTGGTGTGCCTTTTAATAATAATAATAATAATAAATCACATAATTTGTATCAAATAGGAACATAGAACACAGCATAGTAACAATGGCATAATAACACAGCATAGTAACAATCAGAATACTTAACTTTAACATCCAGAAGCCGATCCTTGACTAACTGTAACTCGTAACTATAACTCCGATGAAACTAACCGATTTTGAGGAATACCTCCCTTTTTATACTTTATCCAAACAATGGCACCATATTAGCAATAAGGCGCCATATTCTACCAATCACAGATCGTCATACATTTTAGCCAAATATCTATAAACATTAGCAATAATAATAAGATACAATTCAGTAAAACCATCTTAAAACATCATAGGATAATTAAGCAAGTTTGAAAACCAACAAATGTATTAACCTTAAGCTTTAAGTCGATAAACATCACATCAATTGACTGTCTCATATAAATTATATTAACAAAATAAAACCCGAGGATCATTCTAAATATCATTAATTAATTTATAGTAATTAAACATATTTATGACAATAAATATGTACTTCGTTTTATATAAATAGTACCATAGATCATAACTTTCGTTCTGAAATCATGATCTATGTTAAAGGACAACTTTAAAGTAAAACAGTTCAGAAATATATAAAACAAGAACCGAGGGATATATACATATACTGACACGGCCATACTGACATTACTTCGTCCTCGAAGTACAAATCTATTTCACTTCCAATCTCGTAAATCTACAGATACATTATATACCCTGCTCTTATTCTTATTACATCAATGCATTGGCCTTCTGTCTCTGACACATCACAGCAGACAAGTTCCAACGGTCAAATGCATTACTTCTTTCTAAACCCAGACCTGCTGCACATGAGACGGGTTAGAATAAGGCTAAATGACTTCAGCAGTTCTATCCAATCAACATTCCACAATGTTGTTACATCACTATTCGAATATCATTATCAAATTTATCATTATATCATTTATCATTATCGTTATCGTTATCATTATCATTATCATTATCGTTATCGTTATCGTTATCATTATCGTTATCATCATCTTATCTCATCATCATCATTGTCATAATCATTTATCATCGTATCACATAATCACAATTAACATCACCTATAACAATACATTGGTTCTTAACCAATTTTCCACAACTGATTTATATTTATCTATGGTTTTACTTCAAATCGTCGTGAATTCCAAAGCATTGAATTATTTTTCCTAATCAATCTCAACAGTCACATCCACTATCTAAGTATTGTTTATATTAACAAATTACTTCACCGTTGTCTACTTTTAATTACTTCCAATTTGACTAATCCTTTTTTTTACGTATAATCATATATAGTATATTAATTACTCTTTGTACCACAATAGAATTACTTTGAATTACATACTTTAATTTACTTGCAAATTAATTTATAACAAATATTTTTTTTTTATACTACTGGAAATCACTAATTAGTAACTTTACTTCAAAGCCAAACCTCACTTTCATTGATTGTCACTAAACCTACTTGTATAGCCTTATTCAATAATCAATATTCATTGTCAAACCCGATATATTTACGTCGACAAACGACAAATTTCTATAGCGACTCGCAGAATATAATCAACACCGTAGTTGATATTTTTTTTAATTCTACAATACGTACAATCAAGGAATACCAATAATAGGTAGGTACTTAAAATTCAACAACAGCAAAAATCTACCCTCAAAATCAATTATTAAAATATTTTTTTGGCTAACGTATAACTCTTTCGAAGCTATCAATGAACATAAATTTAACAACATAATTTTAATCTACTGAAATTTAATCGCTCGGTCAACCTGACCAGATCGCTAACTACATTTTTTTTGTATACATATACCTACTACTATCTTCAAATGGATCAAAACTAAATGTGCCATCTAGATTTGGATTTTAATATTAACGTTTCGTTCTCTAAATAATAGATGTCTCCAAATAAACATTCACACAATTTGCACAATATAAAGCCCATAGGGGCGTTACCAGCTTTTTGCAATGGTCGTGGTGCCGTTCCATTGTATCTGCTTAGCAAGCACCTCGATACCTTGACGACTCGATGTTGCTACGCCAACTTCTTGTAGCCGCTGCATTACTGCACCTCGCAAAATTGAAGACCGGAGCACCACCAACCAGCACTGTTAGATAGTCACCAGGGCGACACCAACGTAACGACGGTAGACTTCATTAATTTCGCAAAACGATATCAGGAACCATTCTGAAACTACCACAAAAATGCTTCAGAAAATGTGGACTCATCTGGATTCCATCCCACTTCTGATGTCAGAAAGGGGCTATATGTTACCTATTATTACCTATATATACATATGTAAATGTCAGGATTATGATATTATCAAAGTTATAACTATGAGACCCAGTTATTGGTAATCTGCTAATAAAATAATTATTGGAAATACTTGCTATGGATAATTATAAGGAATGAAACGATGCATAAATTGATTTTAACGTAATATATTTCTCAATGGAAAGAATCTAATATATTTCAATCTGATCATTAATGCTCGGTTCCAAATAGTGTACTATGGAGAAGAACCGGCAAGAAACTCCATAGCCATATTCATTTGATAATTAAAGTACAGTCCAACATAAAACAACTTATAACAACTATCACATAATTTGTATCAAATAGGAACATAGAACACAGCATAGTAACAATGGCATAATAACACAGCATAGTAACAATCAGAATACTTAACTTTAACATCCAGAAGCCGATCCTTGACTAACTGTAACTCGTAACTATAACTCCGATGAAACTAACCGATTTTGAGGAATACCTCCCTTTTTATACTTTATCCAAACAATGGCACCATATTAGCAATAAGGCGCCATATTCTACCAATCACAGATCGTCATACATTTTAGCCAAATATCTATAAACATTAGCAATAATAATAAGATACAATTCAGTAAAACCATCTTAAAACATCATAGGATAATTAAGCAAGTTTGAAAACCAACAAATGTATTAACCTTAAGCTTTAAGTCGATAAACATCACATCAATTGACTGTCTCATATAAATTATATTAACAAAATAAAACCCGAGGATCATTCTAAATATCATTAATTAATTTATAGTAATTAAACATATTTATGACAATAAATATGTACTTCGTTTTATATAAATAGTACCATAGATCATAACTTTCGTTCTGAAATCATGATCTATGTTAAAGGACAACTTTAAAGTAAAACAGTTCAGAAATATATAAAACAAGAACCGAGGGATATATACATATACTGACACGCTCATCAAGCTGTGTTCCCAACTTCGCTGCAAGGATGTTTATCAACTGGGCTGGGTTATCACCACTTGTCTCCGTAACACCACTCAATTGGATGTCGTTGAGCAAAGTTTCTTGTTCCCGCTCGTTGAGCTGTTGTTTCAACTCACCGATGGTATTTTCCAATTGTTCTAAACGAGGTGATTCGACTTGCTCAAACTTCTCTTCTATAATATTGACGCGGCCTTCGAGAGCATCTACCCGGCCACTACACATATTTATTGAATCCTTAAGGCCTGACATCTCCTCCCGGAAGTCCCGTACTTCATCCCTCAGCGCGTTGACTTCTCTTCGGAGACCACGGATTTCCATAGCTAGGCTGGACAAGGTATTCGGAAAGTCTCTTTCGTCATGAAATGACGCGGCCTGTGTATCCGGTTGCGCCTTGGAGCTGTCATCTGCAGTCATGCCTTTCACAGGTGTTTGGGAGTTGTCTTCCCGGGGTATTCTAGCTTTACAGCCGGGACAAAGCCATGTCGACGCAATCGCTCCAGAGACAGGGAGATTTACGCAAGCGCGGTGAAACGTTCCGGGGCATTTCGGACACTTTGCACTTTCATTTGCTGCCAGAAACTTGCCGCAGCCTCCACACTTTTTCATTTTTCAAAATATGTGCGTATTGATAAATAAAAAAATAATAATATAGTAAATATTTGACAAAAAGTCTCAACCTTCCCAAGTCGGGTTTGAACTCTGTATATTCTTCTACTTCAGTATTGCCCTTATCTATTTTTAATGGCGTACGGTGAGTTCTCCATTTTACGCGCTGCTGTAGCTCCGAAACGTATTCTTTGCTCCATCGGGACCAGAAATGTTGACGGAGTTGCTCTATTCTCTGGTATAGGTAATGATACAAGCGGCCGTCCAATGAGGAAATGGCCCGGCGTTAACGGCAGCAAGTCGTCTGGATCCGATGAGAGCGGTGTAAGTGGACGCAAGTTGAGCAAGGCTTCTATTTGAACCAGTACAGTGGTTAGCTCTTCGAAGGTGAGATTACAATTTCCCAGCACTCTTTTTAAGTGATACTTGGTGAATTTTATACCGGCTTCCCAGAGACCTCCGAAGTGAGGAGCATAAGGAGGTATAAATATATAAGTAATAGAAGTAATAGAAGAGAATAGGTGATTGTGTTCGTATCAGTAAATATAAACATAATTTTGAGAAAGGTTATACTCCTAATTGGTCAACTGAATTATTTAATATAAAAAAGATTAATAAAACCTTACCAGTGACTTACCAAATAGAAGATCAATGAAAGCAAATCATATTAGGAGCTTTTTATGAGCAAAACTTCAAAAATCTAGCCATCCTGATATTTATTTGGTCGAAAAAGTTTTGAAAAAGAAAGGAAACAAATTGTATGTCAAATGATTAGGCCTTAATAATGATGAAAACAGTTGGATTGACAAAGCTGCAATAATGGTTTACGATGTTATATAACCTATTTTAAAAAGTAAACCTTTCATTCTACTTTAAGTAATGCAAGGTGGTGGACTAGTTAATAGCATAATTAATAAGCTACCATACGAAGTTTATTTACCAGGATACAATTATTGCGGACCAGGAACCAAACTTTCCAAACGGTTGGCTCGAGGTGACCGTGGTGTAAATAAACTAGACGAAGCTTGTATGTACCACGACATTGCATATATGCAAACCATACAGACTTATCAAATCGTCAAAAAGCTGATTTACAACTACTTAATATGGCTAAACAAAGATTGAAATCAAAAGATTCCGGGAAAGCTGAAAAACGAAGCTCATGGCTAGTGAGCAAAGTCATGAAAGCGGAATTGAAGTCTGGAACCGGAGTTAAAACATTTAAAAGCTTGGTTTCCAAAATAAAATTAAAAAGTAAAGAAACTCAAACACGGCGGCTTATTGCCGCCGTGTTTGAGACTAAAGCAGCTTACTTACTTAGGCAAGGGTTTATACATTAAGCCGTATAAAAATGGTAAAGGATTGTATATTCATTCTTCAAAAAACTGAAAATAATGCTACCTAATCGACCTCTAAGTAATGTAGACATCCTAAAATATTCAAGAAATATCCCTCATTTTCGTGGGGTCTACGTGAAGGATCGATTACCCAGGACGCCGAAACGGGTTGAATGTGGTATCGTTAACTTAGAAAATTCTGTAAACGAAGGATCGCATTGGGTAGCGTATGTTATGATATATGTATACAGACCGCTGACGAGGAAACATCTGTGCATGTTGGCTCCGTAAATAAATTGTTATAATTCGTGCTTAAAGTTGTTCTCCTATGTTGTGTATATAATTCATAAAACTGTTGAAGTGACAATTCTAGTAGTGAAATTAAAATTCGATTCCATCTAATAACACCAGAGATATAAGCAAAAACATTCTAAAATTATTTGTTAACCGTCTTAAATCCTGACCTACGACAACCCGCGCGACGCCCGCTGCTGCTCTGAATCAACACCTTCGTGCTCGGTACATGTTACCGCTGTACTGCGGCATTGCAAAACCGACCTACTGTGGCTCGCACTAAGATGGCATCTAGGACAGCGCCGTGCGCGGGCTGCCGCGGCGAAGTAAGTGAAGACGGCCCGTATATGAAATGTGCAAAATGTAAGCAGATTTTTGATTTATTGTGTGCAAATATTTCTACAGATGTATTTAACACTCTATCTGTTGAGCATAAGAGGTCTTGGATCTGCGTGGAATGTCGCAGTGGACAACCAAAACGAGATAATTCTCATACTCCAGTGCGTCAACACCTCATGCACGAGCAGTATAAGGCTAGGGATTACCTCGACATGTCTATGCAGACTCCTGATAACGTGACTATGCGTGCTAAGCCACGGCCCATGGAATCTGCCAACGAAAGCACGAACGAAAACATTTTACGTGCCTTGAAGGATTCTGTGGTGCCGGAATTAAAAAACTTGCAAGTTGATTTTGAAGAGCATCTAGTAAGCAAAATTAATAAATTGCTTGTTGAAGAATTTTTGACTTTTAAAAACGAATTTATGGATAAAATTAATTTTATAACAAATAAGGTATTACAATTAGAAGAGCTGCAGAAATCAAGCATCAATAAGGCTTCCGAAATTACCCCAATGACTGAGAACTTAACGGCTGGAAGTACTACTACATGTCCAGTTCCGGTAAATAAACCAACTCCAAAAAATAAGCCTCCTAATCGGAAACCACAGCCAAACACTAAGTCTATTGTTATTGACTCAGAACCATCCACGATTTCTGTCCATACTACAACTATAAGCCATGCTGCGGCTCCTGTCCCTAGTGCCCGTAAGGATATACCGACGGAATCTCCTGCATCGGTCTCCACTAAGAACATCCTTGACTGTGAAGACACGGATCAAGGAAACTGGGAAGTAGTAAAAAACAGACGTTCGCGATCTTCAGTTCTCGGGGTACTCAAAGGTACCGCTGCGCCGGGCTCGACGAGGCTGCTTGCTGCTGAGAGGCGAAGATACTTGCACCTATATTACGTGCTGGAAGGCACAACAGTTGAGCAAGTACGTGAACATCTTACCTCTATATGTGGCGTTGACGTTTGCACAGTAGAACAGCTGAAGCCTCGTGGGTACTACGCGTCGTTTAAGCTTGGCGTTCCATTGAAGCACGCAGAGAATATAATGTCATCCGAAAATTGGGCGGAAGACATATGTGTTAAGCCATGGCGGCATAACTTTCGTGCGAAAAGTGATAACCCTTAAATCTCAATCGCGATTCCGTGAAATTAAAGTGTGCTATCAAAATGTTCGTGGACTAAGAACTAAGACTAATACCTTTCTCAATAATGTTACACAAAGTGAATACGATATAATAGCTATAACTGAGACCTTTCTTACGAGCTCCGTATCAGACAGTGAACTTTTCCCTCCGGGCTTTTATGTTGTACGTAAAGACAGAGCTGGTGACTGTGGCTGAGGAGGGGTCATGCTTGCGTTTCGCAATTATTATAATGTAAAAATTATTTCGGACAATGTTAGTATAGTTTAGTTTATAATATAGTTTATTTCAAGTAAATACTTAGCTATACATTTACAGACACTTAGGAATACCGCTTAAAACTACGTTCAGTAAACATCTGTGTCTGAACTAGATAACTGAATATCTGTGCTTCAGACAACAGCACTCTTCCTATAAGAAATTATGTCATGAAAGCCAAGACATGTACATTGGTTGTATAGCAATAAATTAAAATTAAATACTAACAATGTCTCATAGGAAATGAATGAAGTTATGATTCTAGTGTGAAGTGTGAGATGTGAAAGCCTCCTTGTGTGTAGAATGTTAATGTGTGAATGCGTGTAGGAGGTTGAGTTTACATTTCATTTAGGTACATTAAGTAAGTTTTCGGTTTCATCATAATCAAGTTTGGAAATATATTCAAATATTTTTTTCTTGCATTCTTTTTTATTCAGATTTTGCACGTCAATACTTTTACTCAGCTTATTATAAAGGTATGGTCCCAAGAAGTGGAAATATTTATTCGCAAAAATATGCTTAAATTTTGGTCTGTCGGAAAAAACAATATCTTTACGTCTCTTGGTTGTAATAGCTGATTTGTTAGGATTGATCCTAGAGTGTTGTTTCATAATAGTTAGCTGGATAAACAATTGTCGAACTGAGAGAACTTCCCAAGATTTGTACAAAAGATACGTTGGGAATAAATACTGGCGAAAAGTACTTACTTTGAGAACAGCCCTTTGAGCTATTTCCAGAGGCTTAATTACAGTCTTAGGTGCGCCTCCCCAGACAGTGATGCAATAACCTATAAAAGATTGTGCAAGTGCCAAATAGACCTGTTTAATTAAAGTGAAATCTGCTGCATGCCTTAAGTTCTTAAACATATAAATCAGCTTTCTTACGCGCGAAGTTAATAAATTTATATGTTATTTAAATGAGAGATTGTTATCTAACATTATGCCCAGGTATTTCACAACGCTGGTTGCTATCAGAGGGGGGCAGGAGCAAACATCACTATTGCAACAGGAGTGGGCAATCAGAGAGTATCTTGGGACAAGTGGAGTGGAATTACGCATAGAGAATTCCATGTAAAAATGCGATTTGATAGGTAATCTTCCAGTAGTTTTAACTGATTTCCTCTAATTCCCAACCTGTCAAGTTTGTTAATCAGCAGAGGGATCGAAACCGTGTCGAATGCGATAGATCCAGGAATATACCTATAGTTTTTTTACCTGCATGTGTATTCATGCATTATATGTAGGTATATGTTGTATTTATTTAAATTTTAGTAGTATTAGTGTTATGTTAAGTATAATTTATTTTTGGTATCATTACGTCAATAGTTGCACCAGTGACCACCCCATTTATTTATTTTTTCTGTACCGTAATGTCCATCCTAAGGTTGCCTGGAAGAAATCGCAGTCCGCGATAAGGCCGCCCATTGTATATTTGTAAAACTGTTGGGTCCTCTAAATTTGTGTTTTTATTGGTGTACAATAAAGTATATATAAATAAATAAATAAATAAATAAAATGCAATAATAATACTTTAAAAACTGCTATCGTCTGTACAAAAGACGTTAATT